>JAMYXO010006588.1:5000-13364 GCA_033310375.1 Conus canariensis | reverse complement strand
GGGGGGGGATGAGTCTGGTGATTGAGAGAGCCTACTGTTCTCAACACATCACTTTGGCTCGGACCTCCTCTAAGACAGGTGGCATACATTGGCCCGTGTATGTCAATCGGCTGCCTCTACGTGAGGTTGGGTCAAACTGGGTAGTTCCTGGCTGGCCTTGGAAACCTTGTAAGTGTTCACCGTCTGTCCCCGGCGGTGTGTCATGATCTTGGCGGAATAGGTTAGTTATGTTCTATCTGGTGTATATCCCTGCTGAAACCCGGATGGGGTCAAGAGTTGGATTTCCCCTTGACCCTGGCCCCTTGTTGGACCCCATGGTGGGTGGGTAGGCAGGGATGAACTTTAAAAACTCAAAACTATGGCTCACTCCCAACAAAAAAGGAAAAGAAATTATTCCTCAGGCTCGAACTTGGACTCGGACTCGGATAATGAAATAAGGACAGCAACTGGTTTTTGGCCTTGTTGGTTGGTGATGGAGGGTGTGGATGAAGCTCGCCCTCTCTGTGGGGTGAATGGATTGAGTCCTTTTGCTATTTCGAGAGAAGTAGAGGGACTCTCCGGCGTACCCAAATCCATGAAACGGCTACGAAACGGTTCCTTTTTGATAGAATGTGCAAAACAGAAGCATTCTGAGTTGCTTCTCAAGTCGACGACGTTGATTGACAGGCCAATCAGAGTGACACCTCACAAAACTTTGAATTCAAGCAAGGGCGTCATCAGGTGTCGTGATTTGAGAGACGTTTCCGAGTTAGAAATAAAGACGGAACTGGCTTCCCAGGGTGTGACCCACGTTCACCGGGTTCTAGCACGAAAAGATCAAGACCGTGTGCCAACAGATACTTTTTTTCTAACTTTCTGTACAACAACTCTCCCTGTGTGTGTGAAGGTCGGATATTTGAGGGTTCCCATCTCTATGTACATTCCTTCACCTTTGCGATGCTTTAAGTGCCAAAAGTACGGACACATTAAGGACAGGTGTACAGAACAGGAGGCGTGTGGCAAGTGCTCAAAACCAGTGCATGAAGGTCCGTGTGATTGTCCGCCCTGTTGCATAAACTGTAAAGGCAACCATCCTGCTTTCTCGAAGGACTGTCCAGTCTGGCGCGTCGAGTCCGAGATCCAGAAGGTACGCACGGAGAATCGAATTTCGTTCTTTGAGGCAAGGAAACTTGTGCAGAATAGACAGCCCTCCCTCAGCAAGTCATATGCTGATATCGCCAAGGGGAGCATGGTCAGTGTTGGTGTTCAGACTGAGACTGTTCAACCTCAGGCCGGCTGTCAGCATCATGATCGGCAGACGCAACAGGAGCCTCGGCATGTACAGAAAGACAGTGGAAAAAGAAAGCAAAATTCAAACAGTGCCTTGGGTGGAGGCTCAATATCCACCTCCCCCCGGACTCCTCGAGGGTCTGAGCCCCCTTCCTCCAATCCCAGACCCTCTGGGAAGGCTGCACAGGTAGCCTCTTTGGGGAACACTCCAGAAGTCGACCTGTGATGAAGCCTCCTCTTCCACCTCGTCCATCTGGGGGTGGAAATAAGTATCGTCCTTCGTCAGCCAAGAAGGTGGTATCTCCATCGCCTTCTTCCAATCGCTTTTCTCCTTTGGAGATAGAAGGTGATGAGGACAATGAGATGGAGTAATTTTCTTCTCTTTTTTATTGTCATGGCCCTTATTCAGTGGAATATAAGAGGCATTAATGCCCAATATGAGGAACTCCAGCGGTTGTGTTCTGACCTCAAACCTAGTGTTGTTGCGCTGCAGGAAACATTGTTGAGACCAGGAAAACATTTTTCATTGGCAGGCTTTAGTTCAGTAGGTTTTCCTGCTTTACCTACAGATACTGGCCATGGGGTCACTGGGGGTGTTTCCCTTCTTATTCACAGATCTTTGTTATTCAGCCAAGTTAACTTAAATACCCCATTACAAGCTGTTGCGGCCAGGATTACTTTCAATAAAACAATAACTCTCTGTTCAATTTATTGCCCTCCTTCTGGTACAATATCTAAGCAACAAGTCATTGATCTAATAGATCAGCTTCCACGTCCTTTTTTATTTTGGGAGACTTTAACGGGCACTCCCCCCTTTGGGGTAGCTCATATTCCTCACCTCGGGGTCTCATGCTGGAAGAGATCTTTAACGAACTGGACCTGTGTTGTCTAAATGACAAATCACCAACATACATGCATTCTTCAAATGGTACTCTTTCGTGTTTGGATTTGTCAGTGTGTGATCCTTCATTGGTTCTAGACTATGATTGGTCAGTTCACGATGATCTGCACGGGAGCGACCATTTCCCTGTAATACTTTCTCCAGTTTTGAAGGAACCTGTTTCCTTTCCTCAGTATTTTTGCTTTAAAAGGGCTAATTGGGATTTCTTTCGTTCAGCCATAACTGATAAGCTAGATGCTGAAATCGTCTTCCGCTCAGAAGATCCAGCGGAGTCCTTCACTAATGTTTTGTTATCGTGTGCGAGAGATACCATCCCACTCACAAAACCAGGTCCACAATTACCTGGTACACCATGGTTCAACCAGGATTGTAAGAATGCTTGCAACATTCGCAAGAGGGCCCAACGTTCAGTCTTTCAGCATCCTGTGGCCCCGAATGTTCGATCTTATCAGAGGAAAAAAGCAAAGGCGAGGTTTGTTTGTAGAGGAAGTAGACGAGTGTCTTGGAGAAATTTCTGCTCTTCCCTCACATCAAACATATCCAAGAAAAAAATCTGGAGAGTTGTTAAAAAAATTAGGGGTAAGAACAGCTGCCCTTCAATCCACCATTTAAAACTTGATGATACACTCATCACTGACAAACATGCTGTGGCTAACTTGCTAGCTTCTACCATAGAAACCAACTCTTCCTCTAGTCAAAAATCCACCGCGTTTTTAAAGATCAAAACGCAAGCAGAAAAAAAGAAGCTTGACTTTTCCTCACCCAATCAGGAAGACTACAACTTGCCCTTTAATCTAAATGAACTGAAGTCTGCCTTGCAGGCATGTCATGATTCTGCTCCTGGTCTTGATGAAATACATTATCAACTCTTAAAACACCTTCCTGACTCAGGTCTTAACATTCTGCTTCAAGTTTATAACCAGGTTTGGACGTCTGGGTCTTTCCCAGCTTCATGGAAAAGAGCCCTAATTGTTCCCATTCCGAAGCCAGGGAAGGATCATTCAAACCCAACCAACTATCGTCCAATAGCCTTAACAAGTTGTGTTTGTAAGGTGATGGAAAAAATGGTCAATGGTAGGCTCATGTGGAAATTGGAAAGTGATGGGTTTTTAGCCATGGAACAGTGTGGTTTTAGAAAGCATCACTCTACCATGGACCATTTAATCAGATTGGAAACCACTATTCGAAACTCTTTTTTAGATAAAAAGCATGTTGTTGCCATTTTTTTCGACATAGAGAAGGCCTATGACACGACGTGGAAGTATGGAATCATGTCAGACCTCCATCGGATGGGTTTCCGTGGCAATCTCCCAGTGTTCATAGAACAGTTTTTGGCAGACAGGTCCTTCCAGGTCCGTGTGGGGACAACATTGTCAGAAATTCATGAGCAGGAAATGGGTGTTCCACAGGGTAGTATCCTTTCCCCAGCCCTGTTTAGTATAAAAATAAATGAAATTGTAAACTCTGTCAACCAAGGTTCAGACTGCTCTCTTTTTGTTGATGATTTTGCCCTTTATGCATCTGGAAAGACATTTGCTGGTGTACAGCGCCAACTCCAGTTGTGTGTCTATAAAGTCCAACAGTGGGCAGTTGAAAATGGGTTCAAATTTTCATCAGTTAAAACAGAGTGCATCCACTTTCACAATTTCAGACAACTTTTCCCGCCACCAGAAATTTTCATAGATAAGGCTAAAATTCCTGCTGTCACAGAAGCCAAATTTCTGGGTGTTACCTTTGACCAAAAATTGAATTTTAAAGCCCATATTCAGAAGTTGAAAACATCGTGCCTCAAAGCCATGAATATCCTCCGTGTAGTGGCTCATACGGATTGGGGTGCAGACAAACGCACACTTCTCCATCTTTACAGGGCGTTAGTTCGATCCAAGTTGGACTACGGCAGCATCATTTACGGCGCCGCTAGAGCCTCATATTTGAAAGTCCTAGACCCAGTTCACCATCAGGGTCTTCGCCTCTGCCTTGGCGCTTTTCGTACTACACCTGTTCATAGCCTATATGCTGAGGCAGGAGAGTGTTCCCTCTCTCATAGTAAAATTAGTTTTGAATTACTACACACAGCTTTTTTCAGAACCAAACAACCCTGCCTACGACTGTGTTATGAATCCTCGTTTCCAAGAGAAATATGAAAGAAGTCCATCCAGTATTCCCCCTTTCGGTATTCGCATCCTTCCTTTTCTGGAGGAGGCGGATATTGATGTTGGGGTCATCTCTGACGTTTCCAAGTTTCCTCAACAACCTCCTTGGACGTTTTCGTCTCCAGAAATTAGGTTTGATTTAACCGTGCAGCGCAAACAGAACCACGAGTTCCTTAATTTATAAACAATTATTTTTAGACATGTGTTCTAACCTTAAAGAACATGTGGTTATTTTTACTGATGGTTCAAAGTCCGATGTTGGTGTAGGGTCCTCCGCATATGTTCCAGCTTCGGGAGAAAAACTGTCCAAACACATTCCCTCTGAAAGCACTATTTACACTGCGGAACTTACTGCACTACTTTTGGCTTTGGAGTTGATCAGGCAGTCCCAGTCTAGGAAATTCCTTATTTGCACAGATTCTCTTTCGGCTTTAGAGGCTATAGGAGCAAGAAACATAAAACATCCGGCTCTTATCAAGTTTTTTACCATGTTTTCTTCATTAGTTTCAAGGGGTTTTGAGATTTTGTTGGCCTGGGTGCCAGGTCATGTGGGGATCAGAGGCAACGAAGAGGTGGATCGGCTTTCTAAAGAGGCTGTCCGTCTTCGTCCTTCTAAACTGCTTGTACCATCCTCAGATTTCAAAGGCAAAATAGCTTCGTATGTCAATTCTTTATGGGAGGAGGAGTGGAGCCTCCAAGAAAACAATAAGCTTCATCAAATACGTCCAGATTTAAAGGAACATCTTCCCATGGCTGCTGGCGGTCGAAAGGGAGAAACAGTATTGTGTAGATTGAGGACGGGTCATGCTTATTTTACTCATTCGTTTTTATTGAAGGGAGAAGACCCGCCTTTCTGTGTTGCCTGTGATAGTCAGATATCTGTCCAACATATTCTTTTAGACTGCTGGGATTTATACATTAGAAGGAAACATTACACTGCAGATAATATGAAGATTCTTTTCCGTGATGTTCCTCCTGACAATATTTTTAACTTCCTAAAAGAAGTGAATTTATTTCATCGTGTGTGAATTTGGTGTTGTTAGATTTTCTCTACCCAGTATTGATTTTTGCAGATTACAGTTAGTGATTTCAACGTGTTGGTTTTTAATCCTAGGATTGGTTCTTTTAATCTTGTTTTAATGGGTTGGGTAAGGTTTTGCTTTTAATCCTTTTTTAACATGTATACGTGGTAGTTTGAAACGTGGTGACAGTCCTGAGATAACCTCTGCTGTTGACGGGACTATAATTTTAATCTTAATCTTAAGCGCTTTACAAAATCATACTACATTCACCCTTCTCATATACAATAGTACACCTTACACCCAACTACAAATACTATTACTACAATAACTAACAAATCCTATGAGTACGACATTCACTTATTTTCAAGTATCACAACAAAAACTAAATCCTATAACGTTCAATTATACAACAAATATATGTAATAGAGAACATACTTTAAAATAGTATGACAAAATGATAATGTACAAAGAACACTACATTTGAAAAGGCCCAAGACGGCTATGAGTTAGGCTGTACCTCCCCACAGCATAGACTAATTATGAGAAAATAGATGGGTTTTAAGTTTAGACTTGAAAGAAGAGATAGAATCTGAATGTCTGAGAGAGTCTGGCAGTCTGTTCCACGTCGGTGGAGCATTACATCTCGTTTTGTGTGTTTATTTGTACTTCGAGTCTTTTTTCAGTAACGCAGCAGTCTGTTTTCAGTGTTTATCCATGAAACCCTTAGAATAAACGTATGGGGAATGGAAAGCAGCGGTAATGATTAAAAAAAACACCCAATAACAGTAATAAGAACATCATCAGGCACTTTTTTTTAAACTCTGAACTATTTCACTGGTTAAACACGTTACATTGCTGCTGCTCAGATAGAAGACCAAACTGTTTGGGGAATATACGGGTAAACGAGTGTGGATTGTAAAGCGCTTAGAGCTTGGTCGCTCACCGAGGATAGGCGCTATATAAGTATTCATAATAATAATAATAATATAGACGAACAGATGGGTGCTAATAGAGATGACAGGGAAATAAAGCGGGGTGGAGATGGGGGGCGGAGGAAAGGGAAGCAGGGGGTGGGGGTGGGGGTGGGGGCCGAGGTTAGGAATGAGACTCGACCTATGCCTAACCTGGTGCACATTCCTCCAGTTTGCACTACTCGGGTCTTGGGTGCATTCCGCGACATGGGCTGGTCTGCACCACGACTTTGAATTCTTTAGAAAGCTTTACGAAAGATGACTCACATAGGACGGGTTTGAGGGGGGTTGGGGGTAGGGTGGGGGTTGAGAGGTGGGGGGTGGGGGGTAGGAAGTGATTTGCCACCTTCATTCGGCATTCAGTCTCCCCCCCCTCCCCCCTCCCCCCCCTCCCCTTTCCTCCTCTTCTTCCTGGTCTTTCCTTAACCTCACAACCCCCCCCCCTTCTCAACCCCCCCCCTTCCCTGTCACTTCCCGTCGCCTTCCCTCCCCCTCTCTCCCTCCCGCTCTTCCCCCTCCCCGTCTCTCTCTCTCTCTCTCTCTCTCTCTCTCTCTCACTCTCTCCCTCTATCTCCTTCCTTCTCTCTCACTCTCTCTGCTCCCCCCCCCCCCCCCCCTCTCTCTCCCTCTCTTCACACCTTGTCCTCCTTACATCTGTTTCAAATCGAATTTTCGTCGTGGTAGTTTTCGGTTTCAGTTTGGATCTCCTCGAGGGGAACCTCGCGGGGTACAAACTAATCCATACAGTCTGCACCAGTCAGCCAACGTCGTGACTCCATGGAACAGACTGTGGAAAGAGAAGGACGGGAGGGAAGGGGAGTAGGTGAGGGAGGGAGGAAGCAGGGGTGGGGGGTGGGGTGGGGAGGGGGGTCTGGGCTTGGAGTGAGGTGGAAGAGTTGAGGAGAAGGGGTGTGTGTGTGTGTGGGGGGGGGGGGGGGGTGGTGCTACATGAAAGAAACTAAAGAAACGTAATACCTTCCTGAATCCACGCAGCCAATATGGGCGCAGTGGTTAGAGACCAGGATTTGTGATGTTGCAGAAGTGGGATCGAGCCTCTGTTGAATACCCACGTGTAAATTTTTTTTTTTCGGCTCCGAGCAGTTTGTTAGCAGATCTGAATACTTTAGATATTCAAAACGACGAAGAGACTGGCACAACTCAGGTGAATACTGTCCAGGTCACAGGTACCGTTTAGAGGTCGTTGCTTTCGTTTTTTTTTCTCTGAACACCACTGCAGGTATCTGCATCTCTCGGTCGTGGTTACCGCCGTGATTCCTCATGAAAGGAGAGGACAGAGTGGTTTCGAACCGACACTGACATTTGCAGCATTGTAATAACATCGTACAGTACCATGGAACGTCGTAACACCACCGTCATCATCTTCATCAGTTATCTTAAAACCAAAGACACACTGGCGGGAGGCGGTGGAGTGGAGAGGTTGGAGGGGGGTAGGGGGGGATAGAGGCGGAGAGAGGAGAGGGTGGGAGGAGAGGGTGGGTTGGTGGTGGAAGAGGCGCGGACGTGCGGCATGGGAATACTGCCACTGAGAAGCACAGAGAGAGAGAGAGAGAGAGAGAGAGAGAGAGAGAGAGAAGAGAGAGAGAGAGAGAGAGAGAGAGAGAGAGAGAGAGAGGATATTTTGTTATTTATCTGTTATGACCTGTCCCTCCGTCTTTCCATATCGTTCATTTATAAGTTCTTTCCCTCTCTCTCTTTCTCTCATTTCTTTCTTTCTTTCTTTCTTTCTGAGTACGTTGGCTGATACTCCTGCGGACACTCCCTGCGTAGACAGGCAAGGGTCAATCCCATCTACCCAACAAAGGGAGTGGTGTTTTGTGTGTAGGACCTTTTTTTTTTTATCCCGCCATTACGGCAGCCATACTCAAACTTCGGGGAAGGTGCATGCTACGTATAACGTGTCATCCATACCAACGGCCAAACTGGCCTTCTCTTCCGAAAGTTGGTGATGGGATTTGACGTGTGTGCAAGATGTTGTGCGTGCGTTCACACACGGAACTTCGGTTTACAGTCTCATTCGAAGGACTGTA
>JAMYXO010006587.1:0-13367 GCA_033310375.1 Conus canariensis | reverse complement strand
ACCCCCCCACCCCCCCCCCCACACACGGCCCCACCCCCCCCACCTTTGCCCTCCCCCCCCCCCCGTTCCCTCATCCCAACCATCGTTCCTATCCCCCCCTAACGTTGCCTGCCCACCCCCCCCCCCACACCCACATTGCCTATCCCCCCCCCCACACGTTCCCTCACCCCCCCCCACACGGGGGCCTCACCCACCAAACCCACTCTTTCCTCATCCCCCCCTACCGTGCCTCCCCCCCCCCCCCCCCCCACACACTTGCCTCATCCCCCCCCCAAACCTTTGCCTCATCCCCAACCACTCGTTGCCTCACCCACCCCTAACGTTGCCTCGTCCACCCCACCCCCCCCCACACACACACATTCCCTACCAACCCCCCACACGTTGCCTCATCCCCCCCTACACGTTGCCTCATCCACCCCACACGTTACCTCGTCCACCCCTACAGTTCCCCATCCCTTTTTCTCCCCGTCGCAGCCAAATCCCGGCAGTCCTCGTCGCCCTGAGACCCCCCACGGAGGAGCATGCAGCGTTGTCAATCATTTCCCCTGTTGTTCAGTGATGCTTTTCTGAGGCAGCTACAACGGAAAAGCCCCTGGCAAACACCCACTGATGACAGGAAACCCCAGCGTGTGTAGTCCCCCCCCCTTTCTCCCCCTCCCCCCTCCCCCTTCCAGGGACTACTACCACGTGTTGCCGACGGGTCATTATGGTTCCCGATCAGGCGTTAGAGCAATTTACTTAGTTTTGAGTCGGGGGAGTTTACGCTGCAGGGGCCAAGCTGGGGAATGCAGGTGAGGGAAAGGGGTGTTTTCTGCGGCCGCTCCCCACCTGCTAACCGCACTGTTTCGGCCAAAATGAATGTCATTGTGCATAGTGGTCTGGCAGCAAAGTGTTCGGGGATGGTTTTAGCGGCCATTACAATGGGGTACAGGTTTGATAATTTGTTTTGTCATGAAAAATTAAATATCTGGCTTTGAGATGACTGAATAGGCGAAATTTCCCCAACATTTTTTTAATACCAACTCGATGGGTTTTTTTTTCCTGTAGATAAACTAGATGCGCATGAAAGCTTGACGCAAGTGGTCAGGCAATATTAGAACTAACAAACACACAATATTGTGCAAAATGAGTCATCACTTTTGAAGTTAATTTTCCCTAGTTAACTAGTACACATTTTGTACATACCTTGTCAGACTACTGCAAAAAAAAATATTGGATTAAAAATGTGCAAAACCCTTGTTTGTTTCCCCTTTCACTAAGTGTTCATTGGGAGGGAAAAAAAAAAGTGGGGTTTTATGTTGACCCCGACGCGCTGAACTAATTGAGGATATGACGTGGAGGTCAGGTAAGGTAAGGTCTTTTGCTTATAGCCCAACCGCCCCGAAAAAGGGTCATACAGGGCTGTCACCGCGTTGGAATAAACTACAAGTCTTTTTATAAAAAAAACAAAAAAAAAAAAAACCTGTTCGCACAGTTTCTAAAACACACTGCTAAAAATTTTTTTCTGTAAAATCTTAGATGAGATGGAAAAATTTTAAATCTTTTTTTCGAAATTCAAAAACCACTAAGTAAGGGAATCTCTGAAGAGGTTTCAAAGGAGTCTGCTGAAAAGTGTTTAGTCTCCATCATGAAGCGTGGAGAGAGAAACCCAAAACGCAAGTCAGGGGGCAGGGATGAAGAGTAAAAAAATTTTAAATAATGTTCTTATTCGAAACAGAAGTGATTTTATTTTTTTATCTCTGATCGACAAGGTTAAGAACGATGGTAAAGAATTTGATATGTTCTTTCTCTGATTGACAAGGTTAGAACGATAGAATAAAAAAGAAATTTTATGTGTTTTTTCTCTGATCTGACAAGGTTTTGAACGTAGTTCCATGCCGGTCAGACAGTTTTTGATATGGCGCACTCTACGCTTCCCTTTTGGGGCATAACCCGGTGTCAACCAGGACGACGGATACAGACCCTGCGTGTTTTTCATGAAATTTGGAGCGCACTCACAGAAAAGCGTGATTTAATGGTTTCAAACTCGACTTTGTGGTTCCAGTCTCCCCTTTGAGCCAGCAGCAAACTCCGATGGGAATCGAACCCACGACCCTTTGCTTGCAAGTCGGCGGCGACGCAAATCAAGCACACGGGGTTGATTTGAGAGCGCTTCCTTCCCCTGTTGATTAAACCACCCCTGTCTGAAGACAAACCCACCAAGACCACTCTCTAAGGGCGAGAGAAAAAAGGGAACGCTTATCAATTTTGCTCCCAAATTCGGTCTGAGTTGGCAGGGTAATTTCGGGCTGACGTTGGGGGGTACTATCGGTCTGACTGTTGGCAGGGTAATATCTTTTGACTGTTGGCGGGAACAGTTTCTGAGTGGAGGAAGCGGGGAAATAATGGGGTGAAAGGAATGGGAAAAAAAAGGGGAGGGGGTGAGGGAAGAGAGGAGTGGAGAGAAAGAGAGAAGGAAAGGAACAAAAAAAGAGCGGAAAAAAGACGGAGACAGAGAGAGGGAAAGAGAGAGAGAGAGAGAGAGAGAGAGATGGTGGTGGTGTTTGGGGGTGGTGGTGGTGATGGTGTAATGATGATGACGATGTGGACGACGATGACGTGAAATGAAAAAAGAAGTAGGGACAGGCTGGGGGAGAGGGGGTGAGAGGGGAAAGGGGAAAAAGAGAATTTGAAGAGAGGAGAGAGAGAGAGAGAGAGAGAGAGAGAGAGGAGACAGACAGACAGACAGACGAAGACAGAGACGAGAGGAAAGACAGCAGACAGACAGAGAAAGAAAAAAAATGAAGATGAAATGAATGAAAGAATGTGAATGGTGGATAAAAAGGTTTATTGTTGTCAAGTATACATACCCAAGAGAGAGAGACAGACAGACAGACAGACAGAAAACAGACAAACGAGGGCAGAGACGCGAGAGAGAGACAAAGACAGCAGACTGGAGAGGAGAGAGAGGAAGGAGAGAGGAGAGAGAGAGAGAAGGGAAGGGCAGAAGAAGAGAGAAGGGGCGGAGGACAGAGAGAGACAGAGGGGCACCCAAAAGAGAACGAAACCTTTCCCCCTTTTGGATGTCCCCGACAAAAGTTGCCTTACAAATGGGACTGTTCCCCCCAAGGCCTTTTCCCCTTTTAACTATGGGAAAACTATCGGCTTATTTGCTGTTCTGGAGCTGTCCCCGGCCCCTGGTATTTCAGGCTCGCGCATTTTGGCTCGCTTACTTTTATTGCAACGTTCGATCGTTTGGGTTATAGGTATTTGGGGGTGTGTGTGTGTGTGTGTGTGTGTGTGTGTGTGTGTGTGTTGTGTGTGTGTGTGTGTGGTGTGTGTACTTGTGAGTGTATGTGTGTGGCAGCTGCGTGGTGCATACCCCAAAACACTTATGCAACACAGACGCGCGCGCGCACACACCACACCAAACAGCCCCCCCCCCCCAAACCCACACCCCAAAAAATACATGCATGCCCCCAAAACGACACAGAGGCGTGCGCGACAACGATGAGGAGGGAGCAACAAACAAAAATTATAAAACAACGAAAACAACATCTCCCCAAAGTAAATAATACGTAATAAATAAAAAAAAAACAACAACTATGCAACAAAAAAACTGCAACAATAAACATAAAACCCTTCCCCTTTCGTGGTATATGGCTAGTCCCCGCCCACAACGAAATAGGGACCCGTGAGTTCTGTTCCTGTCAGAGTTTTTTTAATCTGAAGTTTTTCCGACTAACCCCCTCCCACCAGACCCGACTGCTCTATGGGCTTCGTGGGAAAAAAGGAATCGACTATTGAGTTTCATTCACTTAAAGGTGGGCTTTGCCAATGTACTCAAAATTTTTTTGACCAACCCGCAGGTGTTGTATCTTCAGGCCCGGTTGACGCAGGATTATTGAGGAAAAGAAGCGGCAGGACAGCCCTGTCATCATATAGTCTAGAACGACTGGAATCTTTATCTCCCGTTTTGATTTTCAAATTTAAAAAAAAACGGTGTAGTGACCTTTCAGTGTTGAAACAGAAAAAGGCGCAGTGAAAAAAGCCAGCAAGTGTCAGTAGCAGTGCGGAGTTTGTTGGGGGGGGCCTCAGGGCGCTTGCAGCTGCAGAAAGGGCCGTGACAATACCGGGTGTGGGGTGTACGGTCTTGGATGAGGGCTTGAGGGAGTGTCGTGAGCGATGATGATGACGGGGAGAGAGGGGGGGAGGGGGGGGAGGGGGGAAATAAAAAATGGCGCAAAAAAAAAACAAAAAGACGGGGACGGAGAGAAAAAGAATAGGCAGCAAAAAAAAACCCCCAAACAAACAAAATACAAAGTTTCTTTGTGGTTTGGGGTTGTGTGTGGTGTGTGTGTGTTGCGTGCGTGCTGCGTGCGTGCGTGCGTTTTGGGTGTGGTGTGTGTGTGTGTGTTGTGTTGTGTGTGTGGGGGTGTGTGTATGTGTGTGTTGTGTGTGTTTGCTGCCTGAGAGAGAAGGACGGACAGGGAAACAAAGAGTAGCAGCAAAAACAAATAAACATACAAAAAAAAGAAAAAAGCTTTCCAGAAAATCAAACTACAAAAAATAAGCAACAATTTCAACAATGAAAACAAAAACAACAAAAAAGAACAAAGAAACAAACAAAAATTTTAAAAACAAAATTGTTGCAATGAAAAAAAACAAAAAAGAAAAAACAAAAACTTTAACAATCATAACAATTCAACAATTAACAATTCCAACACGACAACAACAACAATAAACAAGAAGAACCACACCCCCCAAAAAAAAAATAGAAAAAGAGTAAAAAGTAAATGAATAAAAATAAATCAATGAAAAAAAGAAAAAAATTGAAGAAAAAAAAGTCAACAACAACAACAAAAACCCCGAGGGTGAACGACAAAACGACTCAACGATCACCCGGGGGGCATGACGCAATCCTTTTCGGCCTCTGCACGCATGGGAACACGCCTCACGGTTGACCGCACGGCGGCACAGGGTGAACGTTATGAACTGTGAAAGTCGCTTTTCCTTGGTTTGCAAGGGATTGAGGGCCCCTGCCGTTTTCGGACAGTGGTCGCTTTTGCTGCCACAACGGGTTGTGTGTGTGTGTTGTGTGGGTGTGTTGTGTGTGTGTGTGTGTGTGGTGTGTGTGTGTGTGGGTGTTTGCGCTCTGTTTGTCTGTCGATCGGTTCCCTTCTGTGTTTTAAAGATGTGTTTTAAAGATCTGTTAGTCTCTTCCTCTCTTATCCCCCCTCGGCATATTAACATCGAATAACATCCTATATTGTACCCCTTCTGAGGGGCAAAACAGAATGAAGTTTAAATCAAAAATTCTCTCTCTCTCCTCTCTCTCTCTCTCTCTCTCTATCTTCTCTCTCTCTCCACACACCACACACAACACACACACGGGCGCGCGCGCCCCGGCGCACACCCCAAAACACACACACAAAACAACACACAACAGCGCGCGACCCCACCACAACACTACGCACACCACCAACACACACACACCACCACACACACACACCACACACACAATTATTTGGCACGCTCTTCATTGCTGAAAATATGAATCCTAAAAGTTTTATAATGCACCATGCGGTTGGTTTGAGTCACCGTCTGCTTTTTTAAATTTTCAAATGCGTTTTTTTTTTTAAAAGTGTTGTGATGGATATTGGTGTTACTTTCTTCCCCCCCCCCCCCCCCTCATTTTTTTTGTTGGACTGTCTACTTTTTTGACCCTTTCTTTTTTTTCCCCCCCCCAATATTAATGAATGTTTTTCTCTCTCTCTCTTCACTCTTCTCTGTCTTTCTCTCTCTCTCTCTCTCTTCTCTTCTCTCTCTTCTCTCTCTCCTTCTCTCTCTCTTCGCAAAAACAACATTAAATCCTGTTCCTTATTGACTTGAAAACCATCTTTCTATGAAAAAATAATGTTGAATATGAATAAAACTTGAGTACTTGGACAGATTGCCTCGGAATCCCTGTTCATTCCCCTCAGACAGTGCTGCGATAATTTTTGTGGTGATAGGGGACTAGTGCTTCTTTATGGTCTTTCCCCGTGTTGTGGTGTGTGTGTGTGTGTGTGTGTGTGTGTGTGTTGTGTGTGTGTGTGGTGTGTGTTTTGGTGTGTGTGTGAGAGAGAGAGAGAGAGGGAGGGGGGAGGGAGAGATTTGTGTTTAGGGATGTTTTCTTTCATTTTATCTACGAATCTTACGTTTTTTTTATAACAGTTTTTATCGAGAATTGTGTTGTGTGTTTGTATCTTTAGTTCCCGAATGCGCAAGGGACGAGAAAAAACTTCTTCTTTTTGCTTTATGTTACCCTTGGGAAAAAAGATTATCATAACAGTCGATCAGTGAAACCTCTGTTGTCGTTGTCTGTCTGTCTGTCTGTCTTCTCTCTCTCTGTCTCTCTTGCATTTTGGTGTGTGTGTGCGCGCACGCGCGCGCGCGCACCATTTGTGTGTGTGTGTGTGTGTGTGTGTGTGTGTGTGGTGTGTGTGTGTGTGTGTCTGTGTGTGTTTTGTGTGTGTGGTGTGTGTCTGTGTTTTGTGTGCGCAAGGTGTGGGTAAAGAGTGCATTTTCTCTCTCTCTCTCTCTCTCTTCTCTCTCTCTCTCTCTCTCTTTCTTGCTTTCCCCAAAAAACAAAATCTGACAAAAATAAGAGATCACCCCCCCCCCTTTGATTCGCCCCCCCTCTCCCTCCGTCCCTCTCCTCTCTCTCTCTCTCTCTCTCTCTTTCTTTTCTCCTCTTTTCTTGCTTATCCAAAAAACAAAAAATTTACAAAAATCAAGGTTTACCCCTCCCCCTCTTGATTCGACCCTTTTCCCTCCTCTCTCTCTCTCTCTCTCTCTCTCTTCTCTCTCTTCTCTTCTCTCTCTCTTTTTGTTTTCCAATAAAAAAAAAACTGACAAAGAATCAAGAGATCACTCCTCCCCCCTTGATTGACTTTTCCCTCTCTCTCTCTCTCTCCTCTCTCTCTTCTCTTCTCTTCCCCCCCCCCCCCTTCTCTCTCTCTCTCTCTCCCCTCTCTCTTTTAAAATTGCTAGAGTAAAGCCCACTATAAAAAAAAGGTGTCACACCGATCCCTCTTTAAATACGGCCCCTTTCTATTTTGTCTGTACTGTCTAAACCCTTGGAAAACCTTAAATAAACATATTTTCCGATCACTTCAATTCTTTCAATTTATTTCATCAAGCCCAATCCGGTTTTAGGGCTAATACTGGGCCAAACAGCACTGAAAAACCTAGTTGTCAAGGCTTACTATATAAATAACGAAAAAAAATTACAGGTTTTTCTATGGTAGATTTTATGAAAGCCTTTGATGTTATTGACCGCAATCTTCTTCTTAAAAAGCAAAAAAGATATACAACTTATCAGAAAAATTCGTTGAACCTATCTTATTCTTTCCGACAGAAAGAAAATGGTTCAGTAAATGAATCTGTTCCCCTACTTATCCTTAGTCTGGTGTGCCTAAAGGGTCAGACTGGCCCTATCTTTTTTTTCCATATATAAAAACGATTTCCTTTTTCATTGATGGGTCTCTGTGAAATGTTCGCTGATGACACCACAAACACTGTAGTCATAAAAAAAATTGAAAATTATTTGAATTTTAAGAAAGTTTTAAAAATTAATTTATTGGTCTGAATCAATTTTTGTGTCTCCATCCCCAGAAAACGAAGTACTTGATAATAAACCCCCAGACAAAAACGTCAAAAAATTTCTTATGATTTTCCCATCTCTTAGTATAAATAATGAAAAAAAGTTGAAAAAGTTGACCCTCATAAAGTCCCTTTGGTGTCATTGTAGACAAAAATTTGTCTGGTTTTCTGTCACAATGCTTTGCAAACTTCTGTTCAAAAGATTCACCGCTTTTAAAATAAAATTTTTAGACCAACATTGTGTAAGCTGTTTTTACTTCGTAATTGAATTCATTTGATTACTCTTCTACATTGTGGGTTCGGCAGTTATAAGTATTAAAAAACCATCTTCAGTCTTATAGCGGGCTGTAAAAACTCGTTCTTCTCAAAACTAAAAACTGTAACTCCCCTTTTATAAACGTTTAGACTTTTTGCCTTAAAATGGAAACTATTATAACAAAGAAATTTTTATGTTTAAGAAAATGCCCAATTTCTGCCCCACCAATTTTGAAAAACAAATTTAAAAAAACAAACCTGATTCGCAATTCAGAAGATTCAGTCCCCCTCCCGAGGATTGTTTTTTTAAAATTACCCTCTTTTTACTCCGGTGGTTTTTGTGGAATGACCTAGTGTCTTCATTTAATGTAATTTTAGTTTAAACGTTTTAAAAAAAACAATACTTTCATATTGTTTTTTTACGCTTCCTAAAACGTGGATAATGAAAACATCATGAAACCTTCTTTATCTTTTTCCCAAAATTATTTTTATGGATTCAAGTACAAATGATGTTTAAATGTATTTGATTTCATTTGTGTTCCTTCGTTACCCCTTCTTATATCTTGTATGACATAGGGTTCCTGTCCCCCTTTTTATTGAGCCCTTGGGTTTCTTCCTTCTTCTTCTTCTTTATTTTTTTTTTGTTGTTGAATTTTTTGCAAGTTTTTTTCTCTTTATTTTGTGTGTGTGTGTGTGTGTTTTGTTGTGGGCCCCGGGCGCGGCGCGCGCGTGTGTGGGTGTGTGTGTGTGTGTGTGAAATTTTGATGTATATTTTTGGATTGCCTTTTGTATTCAGGCTAATATTCTTTTCACTTCTAAATGGTTCGTTGATTTTGAAGTCACTATTGTCATTTTTTTTTTCTGCTTCATCGAGGGCAAGATGTAAAAAAGCCTGTTTTGTGCTTTTTTTATCCCTCTTTAAAAAAGATTCGTTCTTTTCGTTCGTTCGTTCGTTCTGTTCCTTCCCTTCTTTCCCCAGAGGATAAATTTACAGTCAGAAACCTTTGCTGTGTTTGTTTTCCGGGGTGTGTTGACTCCAGAACTTTTTGATCGGGGTCCACCGTTGACTGGGAGAGAAGGGATCTCAGCCCAAAAGCCGCCGGTTGACAAAGGGGGGACTCTGGACAGTTAGAACATCCACAACACGGAGTGACGACAAACATCAGAACTAAACAGCCACCAGTTAGTTTTTTTTTTTTTTTTTTTTTGGGGCACTGTCAAATAAACCCAGCACCATCCCAGCCACACAACCCACCCCAACACCCCCCACACACCCACACCACCACCTCCCCGCGCTTGAGCAGCGCGCGTGGGTGTGTGTGCGCACACGCACGCGAGCGCGCGCAAACCACCCCCACACCACCACCCACACACACCACACACACACACACACACAACCACACACACGTGGCGCGTACGACAAAGAGAGAGAGACAGAGACAGAGACAGACGACATAGTAGAAGACAGAAGACCCAAAAAAGAGGACAGGGAGTGGAAGAGCGAGAGAACAGGGAAATGAGAGAGAGAGAAAAAGTGGAGGAGGAGGAAAGAGGGGGAGAGAGGGAGGGGGAGAGGAGAGAGAGATACAAACACAGTGAACAATATTGACATTTTGTCGCTCTAAAAAATCAGTTTTGCTTCTTGGGCCTATACTTACGAGAGGAAGAGAGTGAGAGAGGGAGAGGAGAGAAGAGAGAGAGGAGAGAGGAGAGAACCAGAGGAAGACAGTAGACAGAAAGACGACAGACGAAAAGGACGGACAAGAGACAGATGAGAAAAAAGGCGAAAACGGAGACAGACAGAAGACAACGACGATGGACGGGCGGCGGACAGACAGCAACAGGGAAGACAGACAGGAAAGCAGACAGACGACAGACAGACAGACACATATGCATGGGACGATTTGAAATTTTTCATTTCTAGGCGACAAAAAAAAAACCCCATTGAAAAAAATTCAAGTGTACTACTTAGGTTTGCGCATGCCTTTCTAAGCTTCGCGGGAAAAAAAACACACACAACAAAATCAGAAATGAGTTCGACATTCGTTTGTTCAGTAACATAGTCGGAATGTCCGTTCATTTTGTTATCTTAAGAATCATCTAAACCCTTGGCCTGCAAAGTCAGACACAGAAACTCTACACTTAAAGAAAGCGTTTCAAACGCCAGCATCGTATCATTTTTAAATCATGCATTTGACATTTGCATAAACATAGCATAGCATAGCATACATAATCATCTCATGTCGTATCACATCATATCAAAACATGTCATATACATCACAGAATACTGCTTTAGGTTATGGTTTAAAAAAGGTTAATGTTTTATGGTTAAAAAGGTTAATGTTTCCATATATCCGAAGGTGCGGACGGGACCCAGAGAAGTACTGTCCTCAAATGCCGTACTAACCCGGGGGCAATCCTGCACCACCCTTGGAAGCCTGTGCTGTGTTCAATAGGATGCAGGCACGCACAGAGCAAATTTGTTTTTGACGTCCAAAGGACATAATTGCTCTCTGGCAGATTTTTTTTGCATAATGGGCTATTGGATTTCACAACGACAAAATCTCCACGGGAGTTTTTCCCATGAATGTACCAGCCCTATGGGGCACAGCCCACCGCGAAAAAAGGCCACTTGAAGCAATCCCGTGTGTATCCCGCAGCCTCACTCGTTGCGTTTCGGGGCAGGTGAAGGCAGACCACCCCAGACATCCCAAGCTTTCCAGTGGGGTCTTGCATGTTCTTAAAAATTCCGTCTAGGGCCGTAAGGGCATTGAATATCAGGCTTCCCCGTGGCTAGAGCACGGCATGGTGGAAAGCGGAGCCCTCCTCTCCTTCCGCCCCTTTAAACCCTTTCCCCCAAACGAATCAGGCGCCTACTTACTGCTGGGGGGACAGAGAATTTTTCAAGCAAAAACCCGCCCCCACGTGGGCGGCTCCCCTCACGACCGCACTCCGCGGGAAAAACGCTTGACCCCCGACTCTGTTAAAGGACATTTGTTCTGATTGTCTTAGTGCAAATCGATCTTGCTGTAATATGATTGCGATATTACATGATTCAGTCCATTCCCCAAAAATTTATGTAAATTTTGCGACCGATTTCTACCGTACGTATGATTGTAATAGCTACGTTATCATCCATGTCCTAAAGCATATGTGGAGCAAAACGACTCTTTGTACATAGACTGTGATATCTCAAGAACAATTTTCCATATTCAAAACGTATATATAGCGCAAAACGATCTTTATTGTAATAGATCGGACATCTACAAGAATCTCCATTCCGAAACATGTTTAAAATAATTTTTGAAAGCGATGTTAACCCATAATTTTCCAATGGGAAAAAAAAAAAATAGAATTGACGACAACTTTTAGCTAAAGGGTTTTCGTCACACTCAAAACTAAATATGCAGTGTTTTTTAAGTTTTTAAAACCCCTTTTTTTTTTTTTTAATCCGTTTAAGGAAATATTCAGCCCCGTATTCATAAGTTAAAGAAACTCACAATGTTATTGGGAACCCACCCAAACCGCCCTCATAAAAAAAAGCTCATTTGTGTTTTGAATTAATCTTTCTTAAAAGCTGTCCAGCTGTGATATTGGCAAAAACAAACAAACAAACAAACAAAAAAAAAGGGAGAGGGGTGGGAAAAAGACAAGGGGAATGAGGAAAAAGGGGAGCGGTGGGGGGGGGGGGGGGGGGGGGAAGAAAAAGATGGGGGGGGGAGGCGGGCAAAAATAAATAATCCAATTCAAATTCAAAACCAATTTCCAAGAAAGTTGAAGACAAAATTGCTGTCAATCGCCCCCGGTCAAGCCCGGGTGAATACAGATTGGTGGCATGCCCCAAGGGGATTTTACTGAAATTATGAGCGGGGGGGAGGATTTTTTTTGTTCCCGATGTGGGTGTGACTTTTGGGATAAACAATTTAGAAGTTTTCTTAATGAAAATTGTAAAAATCCACAAGTGTGAAAAAAAGCAAAAGCCCAAGCCAATACTTTTTAAAATCATATGTAAGACGTTTCATTTTGAAAACCCTGTCATTTCAGATTTTTCTGCTATTTTGTTCTGGCTCTGAAAAAGCTAATTTGGAGCACACAATTACAAGAGAAGAAGAGGTGATGATTTAAACGAGTTCGAAACCCTCTTTTGGCATAAAATGTGTAAGTAAATATTTGCCAGTCTTCAGATATACATATTTTTTTGGATTTTAGACAAGGCTACAATCCCCGCTCCATTTCCTTTTGTTTCTTTTATGTCCACTATGAAAATTGTATGTATTTGAATATTTTTGAATACAGACTTCTCACTTTAAAACCAAACTTTGTGTCTTCGTTTTACGGCGATCCGTGTAATCAATGTTCAAGTCTGCTTTCACGTTTCCCATTCTGGCACTGGTTTTTATTGGCATGACTAAAAAGTTTTGGGTATCAACGTTACTTTTGCTGGAACGTTTTTGTGTGATAGTGACTGTCGATTTGCAGTTCCCCTTCCTGTAAAAAACTCTTTTAAACATAACAAAAAGGGGCCAATTCAGTAAAATAAAAACCTTTTTTCAAAACCCCCCAAATTTTTTAAAATAGTGTCAGCCAAAAACAGTTTTTTTGACGAAACCAACCCGCCAGCAACACAAAAACCAACCCAACCCTTAAGCAAAGGTTTTTTTTTGGTTTTACGGGTGAAATTCCTTCACTACCCCTATGTTTGATATCCTTTCAGTGCTACGAATCCAATTTTTTTTTGGGGGGGGGGGGGGGGGGGGGGCGGAGTTGACATATTCACTATTCAAAAAAGACACAGACAGAAGACAACAGAGACGAGAAACACGCCCCCCAAGCCCCCACGCCCCATGCACATCAGCGAGAGAGGGAGAGAGAGAGAGAGGAGAAGGGGAGAGAGGAGAGAGAGAGTGAAGGGGAGAGAGACAGAGACAGAAAAGAGAGAATAGAGACAGAGAGAGAGACGGGGAAAACCAGAACAGAGAGACAGCTCCTTCTTTCTCTTCGCGATCGGGCTTTCCAGGTGGGGTAACGAAAATATCACCCGACGAACCGGGAACTTCAATAGTAACACACCACACTTTCAGCAGAAAGCAGCAGGCAGCAGACGCCGCCCCCGGGTACCCCCTGTCCAATGCCATGGTACCGTAATCCTCCGAACCTCGTAGCAGAGTCAGGGTTCCACGGAACTACCCCCTGCTGCTTTTTTCTTCGTTTGTCTTTGTCCCGCCCCCTTTCTTGAAAACACCAACCTCGCCGCCGACATGATTTCCCCCCCACCAGCGGAAGGCGCGATGTCACTTCTTTCGCGCGCGCAAATCCATGTTCCGGAAAAGCCTATGAAGGGGGGGGGGGGTGTTGAAAAAATGTCTCCCTTTGTCGACCTTGGAAAAACATCCGGTTTTTTTTAAAATTATCTCTTAAGACATATCAAAAACTTGGCTGTTGAAGGGTGGTATTTCAAGAGGGTTCACACACACACACACAAAAAA
>JAMYXO010006586.1:10000-13368 GCA_033310375.1 Conus canariensis | reverse complement strand
GGGGAATGAGTTTGAAACAGGGGGGGGAACCTTGGGTTCTGGTTTCAGGCCCAAAATTTAATCCCCCCCTTCACAATTTTTACACGCACGCCCCCCGCCCCAAAACCCGCAGGGCCGCACCCCACACACACAACCACACAACACACAACACACACACAAAAACCCCACCAAACCACACACACACACACACACACCCCTTTCCCCTTCCCCTCAAAATCGGGTTTTGCGGGGTACTTTGACTGATTTTTTTGTCGTTTAAAAAACACTTTCGGGAAGAGGAAATTTGGAGGTGGGGGGGAAAAATTTTTAAAAAAAGGGGGGGGAAGGGTCGGGCCCGGGACTGCCCTGGGGAAGGGGGAAGGGCGGGGGGAAGGGACAACATGATAGGGATCAGCAGAACCTGCCCAAAAAGTTTTTACTGGCACTGCTTTCATTGGGGTTAAAGCCCATCGTAAAGAAAAAGATTGACTCGTGACCAAAAACCCCCTTTTCCCCTTTCCGGGGCCGGGGGGGCGCGAAACACACAAAACACACACACACAAAAGTCCGCGCACCACGCCCACGCACGCAGGGGAAAAAAACCCCTTTTAAAGACACACCACGCGCACCCCCACAAAAACCCTCCTCTCTCTCTTCTTTTTTCTTTTCTTCCTCAGAGGAGAGAAAAAAAGAGGGGAGAGGGGGAGAAAACACAACCCCACACAGCCCCCACCCCACCCCACACACACAACCCCACACACACCCCAAACCCCGAGGGGGAGAGCGAGAGCGGGGAGAGAGGGGGGGGAAAAGGGGGGAGAGAGAAAAGGGAGCATTTCTGTCAAGGGGTAGGGGGGGGGGGGGGAGGGGGGGGGGGGGGGGGGGGGGGGGGGGGGGGGGACTTTTTCCCCTTTTTTTTCCCCCGGGGGGGTGTAAAATTCGGGCTTGGGGGGAACTACTAACTTTTTCCCCGAGTTAGCACGGGGGGTTTGGAAAAAACCCCAAATTCCAGAAAAATTGGGGAATTCAAAATTTTTGGGGGGGGTTTCGGGGTTTTTTAAAAAAAAAAAGGCCCATTTTCGACCCCTCTTTACGTGTTGTCGTTCTGGGGGTTTGGGGCCCCTAATAGATTTTAAAAACCTTTTCTTTTGCCAAGGTGTGTTGTGCGCCCCCCAAAAATCCTTTTTGGTTGGGGTTTTGAATTTAAAAACTGAAAAAAATGAATTAATTTAACTTCCTTAAGGGAGTAAAAACCCCGGAATTGCCCAAAAAAATTATCCGATTCATATTTTTATTCCTTTTTTCCCCGATAAAAAATCCCCCTTTTTCCCTTTTCTCTCCCCTTTTTTCCTCTCTCTTTTCTCTCTCCTCTCTCTCTCCCCTTTTCTCTCTCTTCATTTTTTTTTTCATTTATTCCGTCGTTTTTTTTGTTTGTTTGTTTTTTTTCTCTTTTTTTTCCTTTTTTTTTTGTTTTGGGAAAATTTTTGGGGTTTTTTTTTTTTGTTATTGATGTTTTTTTTTTGTTTTTCTTTTTTTTGATGTCGTTTTTTTTGTTGTTGTCGCCCGTTTTGTTTTTTCTTTTTTTTTGCTTTTTTTGGGGTGTTGTATTTTTTCCTTTTTTGTTGTTGTTGTGTTGTTTTCTTTTCTTCTTTTTTCTTCTTCTTTTCTTTCCGTTTTTTTTTGATTTAATTTTTATTTTTCATCTTTTTTTGGAGAATAATGTAGAAATTTTCCGGGTCTTTTTTTCCCCTTCTTTAAAAAACAACCACTGTAACACTAGCCCCGAGCGTAAGGCAAACAGAAAAAAAAGAAAGGGGCGAAAGAAAAAAGGAAAGAAGAACGAAAAAAAGAAAGAAAAAAAAAAGAAAAAAAAAAAAGGGAACAAAAAAAGGAAAAAAAGAAAGCAGAGCATAAATGATGATGATGATGTTGTGATGTGAATGATGAGATGAGATGATGTGAGATGATGATGAAAGATGATGTGATATGGGGGTATAGGGGAGGGACGACGCGCCGACGATCATATGGATTAATGTTGATGAGGGGGGGAAAATAAGAAAAACAAACGCAGACGACGACAACACGACGACGCACGAAAACGACACACGACGACGACGGCCACCACCACAAACGTAACACAAACAAAAACAACCCAAAAACAAAAACAACCGAAAAAAAAAAAAAACCCCAAAAACCAGAAGGGAAAAAAACGAACTAAACAGGCGGAAAAAAAAACAAAAAACAAAAAAAAAAAAAAAAAAAACCCAAAACAAACGGAAAAACCAAAAAAAAAGGCAAACAGAAAAAAAAAAAAATGACTTTCTGCTCCCAAAAAAAGTAAAAAAAAGGGGAAAAAAAAAAAAACCAAACACTGAAAACTCCTTATGCCAGACAAAAAAAGAAAAAAAAAATGAAAAGAACAATACAAAAAATTTTTTCCCCCTTTCCCCTCTCTTCTCCCCCCTCTCTCTCTCTCTCTCTCTCTCTTTCTTCTCCCCTTTTTCCCCCTCTCTTCTCTTTCTCTCTCTCCCTCTCCTTTTTGGGAGCGTTTCTTTAAAGGCAGCGTGTCACGATCCTCAATTTTCGCTTTTGGCCATCAGGCCGAAGCGGCGGGAACGGCCCCAGTGATGATTTGGAAGAGCGACAACCAATCGCTCGACTTGACTCGGGCCTCTGATCTTCCTTTCTGTCTCTCTCTCTCCGGCGAGACTGAATCGATGTGGGGAGACATTGGCTTTTTTAACTAGGGCTTTCCCCACCCCGTGTCGCCTCTGAACCTGAGAGATTAACTCTGAGAGTTTTAAAAGGGACTGAAAATGGGAAAAGGGGGCCTGGATGGGTCACAGTGTGTGTGTGTGTGTGTGTGTGTGTGTGTGTTGTGGTGTGTGTGTGTGTGTGTGTGGAGGGGAGAGGGATAGGACGACAGGAGGATGAGGCACAGGGAGCGTGAAGAAAGAGACAGAGAGTTAAAAAAAGGGGAAATGAAGATAGCAAAGAAAGTGAGAGATGGAGGGAAGGGTGGTACAAGGGAGAGAAAGAGAGAGGGAGAGAGGGGGAGAGAGAGAGGAGAGAGAGAGAGAGACAGACAGACAGACAGACAGACAGACAGACAAAGATAGATAACAAGGTCACACACACACACACACAGACACACACTACACACACACACACACACACAACACACACACACACACACTCACACACAATACACACACAAAACACACACACACACACACACACACACACACACACACACACACACACACACACAGAGAGAGAGAAATTCCACAGTGAAACAGAAAAACAAACAAGAACGGAGAGGAGAGACGAGAGAGGCAGAGAGAGAGAGAGAGAGAGGAGAGAGAGAGAGAGAGAGAGAGTGAAGACAA
>JAMYXO010006585.1:0-13368 GCA_033310375.1 Conus canariensis | reverse complement strand
TGTGTGTTGTGTTGTGTGTGTGTTTGTGTTATTTTGTGGGTTATTTTTTAAGCATAATTTTATACTTGGATTTGTCACAGAAGTTTGTTTTTGAAGAAAATTGATAAGCCCAAAAATGTGTACTGAATTTAGTGAACGTTCTTTATGCTTAAAGTTTATCTTGGCTTCAAGGGGCCCAAACCCCCCCCCCCCCCCCCCCCCCCCCCCCCCAAAAAAAAAACAAAAAACAAAACTGAAATGGTTTTTGGCAAACATGTGAACTGCGGCTTGTTGCAGCGGATTTCTTTCCGGGACATCAACCGTGTCATCAGCCACAAGCTGACCAGTTTTCTGCAGCCATCACACCTGGCCGACAGTGCTGTGCAAACCACAGCCTCTACACGCCACTTGGGTCAGTCTGCATTCCATTTTTAAAAAGTTTTTGTGTTCGTATTTTTTTTGTTTGGGTTTGTTTTGTTTTTGTTTAATAATGCCAGTTGCCTCCCCTCTGAGATAGTCTTGTACCAAGGAGAAAGAAGAGAGTCGTCTCCCCCTCTGAGCCAAGGAGAAAGAAGAGAGTCATCTCCCCTCTGAGATAGTCTTGTCCCAAGGAGAAAGAAGAGAGTCGTTCCCCCTCTGAGATAGTCTTGTCCCAAGGGGGAAGAAGAGAGTCATCTCCCCTCTGAGATAGTCTTGTACTAAGGAGAAAGAAGGGGTTGTCTCCCCTCTGAGCCAAGGAAAAAGAAGACAGTCATCTCCCCTCTGAGAAGTCTTGTACCAAGGAGAAAGAAGAGAGTCATCTCCCCTCTGAGATAGTCTTGTACTAAGGAGAAAGAAGAGAGTTGTCTCCCTCCGAGTAGTCTTGTACCAAGGAGAAAGAAAGAGAGTCATCTCCCCTCTGGGGATAGTCTTGTACTAAGGAAAAAGAAGAAAAGTTGTCTCCCCTCTGAGATAGTCTTGTACCAAGGAGAAAGAAAAAGAATCGTCTCCCTCTGAGATAGTCTTGTACCAAGGAGAAGGAAGAGAGTCCCCTCCCCTCTGAGATAGTCTTGTACCAAGGAGAAGAAGAGAGAGGGGAGGTGGAGATGGCCTGGAAGGGTGTGAGGAAGTAATGCAGTTTCATTGACCTGATCAAACTAAAAGAAAAATTGTGATTTCTCCCCGTTGATGTCCCTGTAACTGTAAGGGTGACTGCCCTTAGTTTTGATTCCTGCTCCTTTCCCGAAGATGGAGTATGGCTGCCTTAATGGCGGGATAAAAAAACGGTCATACTACAAAAAAAACTCCACTCCCTTTGTGGGTAGATGGGATTAATACTTGTCTGTCTATATAGGCCAGTGTCCGCAGGAGTATCAGCCTGCGTACGCCAAGAGAAGAAGGGAAAACTCCTGCTCCATTTCCAATTGTGTTGTTCGATGAAAATTGAAACAGGACACGATCTGATTAATCGATATGATTGAAGTGACTATCACCACCGCTTCCCTGAAGTTGGAGTATGGCTGCCTTAATGGCGGAAAAAGAAACGGTCATACACACGAAACGCCACTCCCTTTGTTGGGTTAGATGGGATTAATCCTTGCCTGTCTATACAGGGAGTGTCCGCAGGAATATCAGCCTGCGTACACGGAAAAGAAAGCATCGCCATGCAGGGTCCCTTACGATGGGTGGCCTCAGGGTACCTGTCACTGAAAGCTCCCGTGGGCAGCGTTGTGCCAGGACTGGAACAGAATGACCCTGGGTGTCACCTTGCGTGAGGAGTTTTAAAAATGGAGTAATGTTGGAATACATCGGATCACTTCGGGCTCCACCAATTTGGAAATTGCTGTGATTTGTTGCACACAGCTCTATACTTGAGTTTGGTTTCTGAGTTTTTATGTGTCTCGGAAAAAGACATGAAAAACGAATGGTTACGAAAAACAGTAAGGGAAGGAACTCTTAAACCCTAGTTACAAAGACAACGAAAATAACTCTCATTTCATGGAGCTCGAATGAAGTCAGTTCGGAGAATTCTGATGAAGTCGCTACAGCCTGTGCTGTCAAGTGTCATGTTTCAGTGTGGCCACGAGACCGTCTTCTTCAATTCTGTCATCTTAGTTGTTAATTCATTTATCCATCAGCTTACAATCATGCGTAGTGTGGTCTCAAAACTTAAGAGATGTGGTGAAGCGTATATGGACTAGTCCGCACGCTGTGACGCTTCCTTGATGAAACTGAAACTGAAATTGAGTGCAGGGCATATAACACATTACATGTGCTAACGTGATGCTGTATTTCAGTGACAATGTTAATAAACTTTGTGCCTGTTTAACTTACCTTGTTACCTTTGTAAGTATGTAATTTCATTCTTTTCCATACTTACGTGATGTTGTATTTCTCTTAGAATGTTAATAAACTTTGCGTCTTTGTACTTTTCTGTTACCTTTGTAAGTTGTATTCTTTTCCATACCTACGTGATGCTGTATTTCAGTGAGAATGTTAATAAACTGTGTGTCTTTTTACTTAACTGTTACCTTGATAAACATGTAATTTTGTTTTTTTCCCATACATTCTGCACCACTTTCTCGGATACGGCCTGTTTTTTTTTGTTTTTTTTTTTTTTTAGCTGCTGTGTTAATTTCTCTCATCAGAATACTTAAAAGTATTTCTGGATATTTTGCTGTCAGGATGGAAGTTGCAGCACCTGGTGCCCACATCCAGAGCACAAACTGCTGACGGTCCGCAACATCCCCCAGGTGTCGGAGCGCGCCATGGAGTTCAGCACCTTCCAGGGGGCAGGGCTGTTGAAGCACCTGCGTCAGATGCTGATTGCCAGCGCTCCTATGGAGGAAGGTAGGGAGGATTGTAGACAGCAGTTGCTGACTTTTGTTTGAAGAAGTGGTTCTTTTTTTTGAAAGGCAGTAATCATAATAAGAGATGTGCATTTTAGAGGTGCTAAGAGAATATTATGTGTATGTATATGATAATAATAATAATGAGGACAATTTCTGTAGCGCCCATCCTAACATATATTGAAACTTTTTATGCGTTATATTATGTGTAGTAGTGGTTTAAGAATTTGATGGTTTGTCTTTCTTGCCTAAAGAAAAGTTATGATTTTTATTGCATCTGATGCAGTGTTTCTTTTCGGAGTTCATAATGTTGTTGTTGTTTGTTGTTCAAATCTTGTATTATTTTAATTCAAATTTTTGTGTGTGTGAAGTGGATGCTCGGAGGTTCTGTAAATGTGTGTGTCCATGTATGTGTTCATGCAAGCATATGTATTCTTGTGTATATGTTTTGTAGGCATTTGCATCCTAGTCTGTGTGTGTGGTGTTTGTGTGTGCGTGTGTGTGCGAGATGGTGCAATAAGAGAGGCAAGTGAAAAAAAAAAGAAGTGAAACTGACACCACACCCACCATCCGTTTCAGGTATTGACTGGCAGGTGAAGGCAGTGGAGACCCCCAGAGGGGCGACCCGTCACGACCGATCCCTGGCTGCCTCCCTCATCCTGCGCGGCAAAGACCTCACTTCCGCAGACCCTGGCGTCTTCAGAGACAGCTCCCTCTACACCCCGTGGATGTCCCCCAGACATGTCTTCAGTGTGTCCACACAGCCACGGGCCTTTTGTGCGTACGAGAAGAGCGCAACTCTCGTCAGCAACAGCCGTTCAGCAACTCGCCCTTGGATCACATTTTGGAGAAAGCGTGGAATATGTTTGCGTCGCGTGCCTATGTCACCAGTACGTGAAGAGGGGATGAGCGAGGAGGATTTCCTGGACGCTTTTGTGACGTTGGAGCAGGTTGTGGCGAGTTATAATGCATATGACAGTGAGAGCTATGTAGATTTTAGTGACCGAGACTGTGATATTTCTCTGATTCTGAGGGTGTGTGTATGAGAATGCTGGGAAGAAGAAAAAAAAGGGACCACTCTGTTGACCGATTCCACGTCCAAACTTGTATATCACACATGCCTGTCATACAATATCTGCTTGTTTCTTTTTTCCTGCTTTCCTTTAAAATGACAGCATACACATCTTTCAAACACAATGAGCTACTGTCAAGGATCTGTGACAAGGTTTCTGTCAAACATATTGTAATAAGCGGCAGTGCACATGGTGAGCCGATGGGTTTGGTCTCGTTAAATCTTGTTTTTGGTTCAGCTTAACCTGTAGATGAATAATGGATATATGATGAAGTGATAAGGATTGACATGTCATATCTGTGATAGTTGTCACGAACTGTGATCTCAGGGGCCAATTCTAGAGGACGGTCAGCATGGGTAGAGAGTTTTGAATCTCACTCAGTGGTAAATTTATTTTGTTAGTCTCCAGTGGAGAGCATGCATGCAGTGCACACGATTCATGTGTGTGTGCGCGCGCGTGTGCTTGTGTGTGCGTGCGTGCATGTGTGTGCGTGTGTGTGCATGGATGCAAATTCATGGGCAGTGTCCATTGTTGCTTTTTTTTTTTTTTTTTTTGCATGCTAATTTTGCCATGTCAGATAGGGATACACAGGTCTTCTGTCTTACATACCAGAGTTGATGGAGGGAAAAATGCAGATAATGCCAGTTCATCATTGCATGTATGCATGATATTGAGTGGTGTCTGAATTCCACATGTCTGTGTGTGTGTGTGTGTGTGTGAGAGTGTGACAAGAAAACATTGTCAATTATGCTGTTTATAAATGGACATGATCCATTCTTCATGTGCAAGAAGGTTTGTGCATGTCAGACAGATTTCTTTCATCAGTCCCATGGAGAGATCAAATGGAAGTACTATCTACACCTGGTGTACACCATTTCATCAGTCCCATGGAGAGATCAAATGGAAGTACTATCTGCACCTGGTGTACACCATTTCATCAGTCCCATGGAGAGATCAAATGGAAGTACTATCTGCACCTGGTGTACACCATTTCATCAGTCCCATGGAGAGATCAAATGGAAGTTCTATCTGCACCTGGTGTATACCATTTCATCAGTCCCATGGAGAGATCAAATGGAAGTTCTATCTGCACCTGGTGTACACATTTCATCAGTCCCATGGAGAGATCAAATGGAAGTTCTATCTGCACCTGGTGTACACCATTTCATCAGTCCCATGGAGAGATCAAATGAAGTATCTATACACTGTGAACTCACAATCATAAATAAAATCTACACACTGGTGTACACCATTTCATCAGTCCCGGAGAGATCAAATGGGAAGTTCTATCTACACCTGTGTACACCATTTCATCAGTCCCATGGAGAGATCAAATGGAAGTTCTATCTACACCTGGTGTACATCATTTCTTTCACCTGTGCCATGGAGAGATCAAATGGAAGTACTATCTGCACCTGGTGTAACCATTTCTTTCACCTGTGCCATGGAAAGAGATCAAATGGAAGTACTATCTGCACCTGGTGTACACCATTTTCTTTCACCTGTGCCATGGAAAGAGATCAAATGGAAGTACTATCTGCACCTGGTGTACCCATTTCTTTCACCTGTGCCATGGAAAGAGATCAAATGGAAGTACTATCTGCACCTGGTGTACACCATTTCTTTCACCTGTGCCATGGAAAGAGATCAAATGGGAAGTTCCGTTTTAATGGGAAGATCTATCTTGATGACCACCTGGGTATCAGCCAGAAATCTTCACAGGTCTCTATTGCCAGTCACGTATATGGGACAGAGGTGCTACGTTCAAACTATGCTTTTCACCAAACAGTGCTTCTGTGAATGCAAAACAGTAAAGAACATTGTGACTCCTGTGTTTATCCACACAGGAAAGGAGTACAGCTATGGCAGATCAGCATCAAGATCAACCTGAGAGATGGGAAAATTCCGCTCGTATTCACCCTCCAGATGCTTCTGAGACTTGCACCATGTCTCTCAATAGAGAAGCACGTGTGTTGCGCCGTTTTTGTCGTTCTGAACCACTTGTATCACCTCACGAGTTTTGTTGTCCATTTCAACCATTTATGTTGCACCTTACCATTTTTGTCGTCACTTAACAACCATTTATGTCGCCAACAACCACTTATGTCGTCCATTTTTCCGGGGCAACCTCACGAGTTTTGTCGTCTACATCAACCACTTTTGTCACCCGGGCAACCTCACGATTTTGTCATCCAACATTAACCATTTTTGTCGCCCCTTTTATTAGAAAGAGAGAGGTAAAAAAAGTGTCATTCTTTTAAAATGTGTCTAGGGTAGCTCTAAAAATTAAAATTTTGTCCACCGGTCTTGTGGCGCTTGATTTTTTACTAGCCTAAACAAAGTTATTCACTATCTAATCTAAAGAAAATAGCCAAACTTGATATAAGGTGACTTCAGGGTGAAACATGGGTCTTTAGAAGAGAACAAATTAAAGTTTAAATAAGGAAAAGAATTATGTGTTATATTGAAAGGATGACATTTGTGGATTATGAAATGCCAATAGCATTCCTTTTGTCACAGGTTGCCATGGCAACAGCCCAAATTGACTGCAAAATAACCACCTTTTTTCAAGACTACTACTCTCTGAACAATTGAGATATGGTATTTTGTTTTCACAGAAATATCTTGAAATATCTGTTCTAAACAAAAAATGGAGGTTTTTATCTATCTAAAAAATCAATTATGGTGACTTTTTGGGGGTTATTTCCAAAATTTGATTGAAAAAATGTGGTTGTTGTTGTTGTTGTTTAACTTTGTATCTTAAAATTGGCTAAAAATTCCTCTTTGCTCACATGCTCAAATAGTTACATGTTTTTGTCTTCAGTCAATTCATATTGTTTATAGCCTAGTCGACTTGATTGGCCATCTCAAGGCTGACTATCTTCAGTAATGCTCTCCTCTGTTTCTTTATTCCAAAATTTCTACAACCCAATATATAGGAATAAAGCTGACTACGCTCTCAGAGTGCAATGTAGGAATCAGTAAGTGGAAAACAAGCTCTCATGTAACAATTTTCTCTTAACCCCTTCAGTGCCGGGGAAAAATTCGGTAAATTCGGGTACTGCCGATCTTCTCCCTGTAGCTCCCAAACTAATCTATCACTATATATGAAATTTCAGGTGTGAAATGCCATTCATTTCTGCCTTCTAATGAGCTATATTTCAAGTTTCTAGCACTATGCTAAGTACCCAACATTGAATATCAAAAATCGTCAAGCAGACATCAAACGTTTTTTCCCGGTTTTCTGGGTACTGCCGATCTTCTTCTAGCTCCCAAACTAATTTACTGATATATAAGATATTTACTGTGATAAAAGTGTGATAAAAGTCCATCGATTGCTGCCTCTAATGAGCCATATTGGAAGGTTCTAGCTCTATTCTAAGTACTCCAACTTGTATGTCAAAGATCGCCGAACGGACATCGAACGGCGTCGGGAAGAAAAAGAGGGGGGGTTGCTGTAGCTAGCCTTGTTTTTGAGTTATAGAGCGTTGATTGAATATTATATTCATCACCACCATAGGCATAGTTAATAACCTAGAAAAGAATAAGAAAAAAACTCCAAAGTGATAAAAACAAATGTGTCAAAATGATATTAAAGCACATCATAAACATTTGTCAACATTAGAAAAAAATCATGCATACTCAACAAAACACGGATGGACACTCATACAATGCACTAAACACACACACACAACACCACACATATATGCACACATACACATACACGCACACTCATATGCATAATCTTACATACACATCGTTCACACATACATATGCACATGTATATACCTAATAATCACATGCACTTATAGACAGATATGCACTCAACATCCCCCCACCCCCACCCTCCGCACACACTAAAATAGAGAGAGTGAGAGAGAGAGAGAGTGAGAGAGAGAGAGGATGGTGGTGGGGGGGAGGCTGGACAGTCAACATTTGGTTAAATGGAACCATGTATTATCAACTTCTCATCTGTAAATAGGTCATAATTGATGGCGACAAAAGTGGTTGATGGGTGGGGACAAACCTGTGTGACCTCGCCCCTGGCGACAAAGTGTTAGTGGAGACGACAAATCTCGTGACCTTGCTGGACCCATGGACGACAAAAGCAGTTAAGGGCGACAAAAATGGTTACCAAATTGGGAACAAAACTCGTGAGGTACGACAAAATTCTCGTGAGGTACGTCAAAAGTGGTTAAAGACGACAAAAATGGGCGCTAGACACGTGTTCTGATCAACCACTCAATACTTACACTAGACCGGCAACATGAACTTTTGAGTTTGCAAGACTTAAGTAAGGACTACATAAAATTCTGTAAACGTCAGCAAATTCCTTTCCTCTTTAAGCCGTCAACGTGGTGACAACCCTGAAATGGCCCTTTGCAGTCAGCTGGGCTATAAGCAACATTACCTTAGCTTACCTCCTCTTTAGAGCAAGAAAGAAAATCATACCTTTGTACTTTGAGACACTCTCCACGGTGATAAAGAGAGAGGGAAAAAACAGACATCCAAGACTTAGAGACAGAAAGGGAAAAAAAGAAAGAAATTCAAATGTATGTAAGCTAAGAATGCATAGTGTTTTGAAATGAATGATACACAGAAAAAGAAATCCTACAACAACATCAAAACAAAGACCTAAGTGAGCGACGCGTTTGTGTGTACTTTGAATCCAGCAATCTGACTAAAAAAATAATCAATGGACCACACTTCGCGCAATAAACACGCCACTTCCTCACACAGTCTGTTCTGAGTATAATATAAAATTTTTATTTTCCATGTTACAATTCATAGCACAAAGTTGACTACACAAGTCCAGTTTTCAGTGAAGTCTGCGGACACCGACCGAAGCATTTCACACAGAACTACCACCCTTCACAAAGCCGCTGCTTTTTACCTTGCAGTCTGACAACTGCCCCCGTTACTGTGTACACCATCCCAAACCTCTGGTAATCGTCCGCATATAGCCCCCCCCCCCCCCCCCCCCCCCCCCCCCCCCCCCCCCCCCCCTCCCTCCTCATTCAACAGAGCGTAAGCTGTGCCAACCACAGGCAGCCAATGAGAAAGAGAAGTGGCGCACATAAAATATGCAATTAATCAACACGGGACATCGTTGCTTGCAAATGATGCTATGGGTTTGATGTGATGGTCAAGATGAAGGCATTTTTTTTTGTCGTTTTCGCTGACCCGAAAAGGGGAGGGGCTGGGATGGGGTGGTGGGGGTTTTGTAAAAGGATGAAGACCGAGGGAAGAGGCGAGGGACAGTGCCCCAGGGACGGTGTATGGTCTGCAAAAGTAGTTCTGACAGCGGGAAAAACATGTCATCAAAGCTCTGACAAGGGCTTGATTTGAATGTGTTTCACACACACGCCCCGGGGCGCAAAACAACACAAACACACCAGTACACACACAAAACATACCCCACACACCCCATACACACACACACACTGAGGGTTAAATTTATGTACAAAAATTTATTACAAAATCTCTTGAAACACCCGTTATCATCATCTCTTGTTTCCCCCCCTTGCTGGACCGTCTCTGCAGACCGGGTTTCCCTTCCCCCTGTCCAAAGGGATGATCAAAATTACAATTAGTTGGTTTCAATCAAGCTGTTCATGAAGTACCTTTTCCCCCTTTTTTGCACTGTCTTTCATGTGTCTGGGGTTTGTGTCTCCCCCAAAATCGGGGTTACAGTCAATACACAAACTACAGCACACTTATGGTGTTTTCCCAAAGGTGTCACTGCGCACAATCACAGACTCTGCAGTCCATGACAACAACATTCACACACCTCACCCCACCTGGAATTAAGTGAACACATCTTTGCTTCCTCTTGTGGTGTTTATTTTTTTTGCCAGCTTTGAAACACAGAAGTTTTGTACGAGATATAATCTGCCATCTTCAGGAGGTGAGGAGGCAAATGCAGGGAGGTTGGGGGAGGAGGGGAAGAGGAAGGGGAGTGGGGGGGGGGGGGGGGGAACGGGATAGGCGGGTCCATCAGTTGCCTTCTACCTGCAAAGTTCCTCCTTTCAAAAGATGAATAAGATCCACCATACTCCAAAACTACCACGCAGCCTGGACTTGTGCTTTAGTCACTGTCCGAGTTCCTTTCTTTACTGTGCTGTTTTGCTCGCAACATCACCTTCGCCATGAAAACAGCTAAGTGTTCAACTTCTTCATTGGATTGGTTCCTTCACCCAACAGTCGCTGAAAATTGTCTGTGTGTTAGGGATGTATTCCCATGTCCTGGCGCCAACATTTTCCACTGACAGACGAAAACGTAAACGCTTCCAAGTCGGACCTGACTCTTCTTATCAGTCAATATAAACACAACTTTCTGGTGACAGACCTCTCAACACTTTAAAATGTCAGCAAAATCTGATAAACTGTAGATAAATGAAATCTGTCCATGATATTTTTCCACCCTTTCAAAGAGACCAGGACTGACTGCAGAACCAAGTGGAGCTTCCTGACATTACACTCTTCCTGATGCGGAAGACTGAAAACAAAGCGGCACCTGACCTCTTCCAACGACTCATGACAATTCAAAGGTTCCAACGACTCATGACAATTCAAAGGCAAAGATGTAACAAGACGCATCAACTGCTTCAAAATAATAAAACACATAAGGCTACAGTGAAAAATGCAAATTCATATATGTAATATATATGCTGCAAGCCAAATCATCAAAACTCGTGACCAACGTATTCATTTTAGTGCTCATGATCTCTTGATTGCCTTGGTCATTCAGGGTTAGCCACAAAGCACAGGCTTCCAACAGCCTGCGTGCAGCAATGATTAAAAACACACCGAATAAAACCCATGAGCCCATACCCCCACCCGACCCCCCTCCTAATAAGATAAACTCTCACTCTTCAACATATAAAATGACTGGTCTCCAACATTTGAGCTTCCATGAGGTCCAGTCAGATGTTGAAAATTTTCCACCCCAATTGTGTAGAGACCTTAGAACAAAATCAACTGGAAAAAAAATGTCCATGAATAACTTAACCAAAAAATGCTGTCAACGAATGTTTCTTTACCAAACTCCTCCCTCCCTGTTGGGGGGGGGGGGGGGGGGGGGGGGGGGGGAAGAAAAGACAATTGGAACCAGGATGAGGGGAGGGGGTGGGGGGAGACATTGGGGGGGGGGGGGGGGGGGGGGGGGGGGGGGGGGGGGGGGGGGGGGGGGGGGAGTAAATTATCTCCACATCTGACCAGCAACAAAGAAAGGTCAGTTCTAAAAATCTTGTGCCATGGTGTTTGATTTAAAAAGGAAAAAAAAAACATACAATCAAACATGCAAACCAAAAAGTGGGGGGGCAGGAGGCTGTCAGCTCTGGAAGGGAGAGAAGGGGGGGGGGGGGGGGGGGGGAGGAAGGGGGAAGCAGAGCATATGGGGGCTAAGAAAGAAACAAACACATGGAGAGCAGCACAGAAGAAGAAGGAACCACTTCCAGCAAAAAAAATGAATGTCCTGGTACAGTCGCAAGTTGTAGCAGGAATACTTTGGACGAGGGCGAAGAGGGGCGAGCTCATCCAACAGTTTGACGAAGCAGGGGTGGCAGTAGGGCTTGTCGTTCTGCTCCTTGAAGGTGCCCTTGTTCGCTGCTTCAGGCAAAAGGGCACACACAAAGTGCTCCGGTGGAACTTCTTGAACATGGCCGTGATGCACCGCCCCGTGATAGGTTTCTGGCAACTGTCCGAGCAAGGGAGGCAATTGATTAGAACTAGACACTGAAAACTGGAACGGACGGCAACGTCCTTAAAAAAAACAAGCCAAAACACAAAACAGCAGAGCAGCTATACCAGGAAAAAGGGAAATCATTAGATCCACACTGAAAACTGGAAGAGGACTGCAACATCAAAAAAAAAAAAAACCAAGCTGAAAGACAAAAAACAAAGAACAGCTAGCTATGTCAGGGAGCGAAATGATTAAAAACTAAACTGAAGACTGGAACAAACTGCAACATCATTGTAAACGAGCCAAAAACAAACACACAAAACAGAGGGCAAAGGAAAGCTTTTTTAATACGAGTACCACAAAAAAAAAAAAAAAATGCAAGTGAATTTTTGACAAATATGTTTCCTTCAGATGTCCAAAGGACACAGGACTGAAAGGATCAAGGTCACTTCTCTCCCTTACTTCTCTTTTGTCCAAAGGGCACAGACTGAAAGGATCAAGGTCACTTCTCTCCCCTTTCTCCTCTGTGTCCAAACGACACAGACGAAAAAACTCAAGGTCACTTCTCTTTCCCCTTTCTCCTCTATGTCCAAAAGACACAGACTGAAAGGCTCAAGGTCCCCTTCTCTCCCTTACTCCTCTACGTCCAAATGACAGAGACTGAAAGGCTCAAGGTCACTTCTCTCCCTTACCCTCTACGTCCAAACAAAACGACACAACTGAAAGGCTCAAGGTCATTTTCCCTCCCTTACCCGCAAACGTCCAAACGACCAGTCTGAAAGGTCAAGGCATTTCCCCCCTACCCTCTATGTCCAAACGACACAGACAAAAGGGACAAGGTCATTTCTCTCCCTTACCCCTAGTCCAAAGACACAGACTGAAAGGATCAAGGTCATCTCTCCTTACTCCTCTTGGGCCTTGCTCCCTCTCCTTTCTAAACTTCTTCACTTCTCTTTTTCACACTGCTCTTCCCCGCAGCAACCCAGCAACAGCATTTTTGTTTTGTTTTTTTTGTTTGTTGCATTTGTTTTCTTTTACTTGTGGCGCCTGATATCTCAATCTCAGCCAAAATTTTTTGCATTGTGCGTTAACGAAGTGTTTCTTTGCACTCTGTTGTATGTGTGTGTTTTTGTGTTTTGGCTAAAAAGGGCCTGGGGGGGTAAAAGAAAGAAACCAAAATGCACGAAAAAAAAATTTCAATTTGTATGCCGTGTTTAGAATGCGCATAAGAATAAATCACTGCAGTTTTTTTTGCATTTTTACATGGTTTTATCTTAACAATCGCCGGATTCAAAGTTTTTAGGGGTTTATTTTGACCTTCCGGATACTTTTTAGACAAAATTTTTGGGGCCCAAAAACAAAAAAGGGGGAGAGGTGTTTCCATAAAAACAAATATCAGTTTCCATCAACACCCACACCCGATTTCTTCCCTTTTAATTTTTTTTAAGTCAATGTCTTAACTTCAGTAGAGATTTTGAATGTGTGTGTGGTGGTGTGTGTGTGTGTGTGTGTGGGTGTTGTGTGGTTGTTGTGTGGTTTTGTGTGTGGTGTGTGTGTTGTACGGGGGGCGTGCAAAATGTGCCTGCGGCATGCGAGTGTGGAATTTTTGGGGGTTTGGGTGAAGACACTTCGGGGTGGGGAATCATGCTAATGATAACTACCACAGCTGACAATTTCCATGAACAGACAAAGACAAGACAAAATGGGGCCATCCCTATCTGGGCCCTATCCTACGTTTACATTAAAACGATCACTCCAATAAATACGCTCGGATTCCATGACCTGAAACAGTTTTTTTTTTTTT
>JAMYXO010006584.1:10000-13371 GCA_033310375.1 Conus canariensis | reverse complement strand
CACACACACACACACACACACACACACACACACAACACACACACATACACGCGCGCGCACACACACACACACACACACACGCACGCATGCACACACACACACACACACACGCACGCACGCACATATGGTTGCACACACACACACACACACACACACACACACACACACACACACACACACACACACACACAGATCCTCTGCTCTACAGCCTGGACCCCTGGAGCAACAGGTTCAGCGTGCTGGGGGACTGGTGAAAGTGGAACTTTGCAAAATACCAGCACCACTTGTGACTAGAGTGCAACTCACGTTAATATTTAAATTGCAGTATAAACAATAATCATTCATTTTCCATTGGCACAGTCATTCATTAATATATAATTGTTATTTACTTTATCTGAATATCGTTTGCATTATCTTACAGGTACCTATTTCATCAGTTGATAAGTGAAAATTTCTAATGTTAAAAGACGGTTCTTTCAAGGTATTTCAGTGGAACTGTCGATCTATTATAACCTCCCTTGACCAACTAGCACAAAAACTTGCAGAAGAAAACTACAATGTATTGGCCTTACAATCCCTAAACACACATAGAAACAAATTACCTAAACTCGCTGGCTATTACTTCCCCCCAGTTGTTCAAGAGGGGAAAACTAATGATAAAATCAACGTAGCCATATACATTAAGGAAGGAGAGAACTACACCTCCTGTGCAAGTCCTGTTCCACCAAACACACCTGATTCCTATTCCTGCGCAGTCAAGGTTCAGGTAAACACCAACATCATATTAATTGTTGTGTCAATCTATCTACCACGTGGACCTAACGAGTTTAATTCTGAATGGTTACGATCATTACATATAAGACCAGATGAAAACAATAGATATCTTATAACTGGAGATTTTAATGCACATTCCCCGTTTTGGGAAAGGATTGTCAGTTAATTACTAGTAACCGTTTTATTGAAAATCTAGTCGACTCGTCCTTATATCTTTTAAATGACGGGAGAATAACACGTATTCCTGACAACCCTAAGCACAAGCCAAGTGCAATAGATCTAACTTTGATATCTCCAGATCTAGCGCCACTTTGTGATTGGCAAACCCTTGATGACACACTCAATAGTGATCATATTGCTATCATCACTACCTTTGAAACTTCAAGGTCTGAACCAACAGATTTAACAAAGGAAAAAGTCCCAAAATATAATTATAAATTAGCTAACTGGGGTAAATTCACGGAATTACTAAAAACATTCTATGTCGACACAAAAGAACTTGATACTCAATCTATTGACGACCTATACGATCAGTTTCAGAATGCTATGCTTTCTGCTGCGAATCAGTCAATACCTAGGATAAAACCTGTCAAATCAAGGTAAAAAAAAGCACGCAGGTAATGCCTGGTGGAATGAGGCATGTGAAAAAGGGAAAAAGGAGAAAAACATCAAACTGAGAGAATATTTACGAAGCAAAGGAGAAGAGCGCGCTAAAAAGCTTCTTGAGAAAAAAAGAGTAAAAAATCATTTTAATCACATCACAGCACAAGCAAAACAGCAATATTGGTCTAACTTTTGTAAGAATGAAATATCAAATCATAAAGATTTCCAAAAAGTGTGGGAAAAATTAAGAACAATGAAAAATGGAGTAAACTTGCCAAAATGTCCTGTAAAGCTCCCAAACTCTGATTTCCCTTCAAATCTAGAAAAGGCCGAAGCTTTAGTTGACATTTTCGCCAAAAATAGCAGCAAAGATAGTTTGTTAACAGTAAATAGACTGCACAGAGAACAAGAAGAAGGAAAGTCCATGTACAACGATCCAGACCCTGTAATGAACCACTATCTAAATACTCCCATAACAATTCAAGAAGTAGAAGAATGTCTTGCAAATCTGGGCACCAGAAAAACATCAGTGGGTTTAGACGGTGTCTCTAATGAAATGTTACATCATATGCCACCTAATGTAAAGCGCTTTATCTCAGTATTCATTCAAAAATGCTGGGAAGATGGCAATTTGCCTTCATTATGGAAGCACTCTATCATAGTTCCTATACATAAACAAGGAAAATCTCGAAGTAACATAAACAGCTACCGCCCAATTGCCCTAACGTCGCATACATGCAAACTAATGGAAAGAATTGTCCTAAACAGATTACTTTATTTTTGTACCAAACATCAAATTATCCCTATAAATCAAGCTGGTTTTCAGAAAGGCAGATCAGCAACAGAACATCTAGTGAAACTCACAACACATGTCAAACAACAATTCGCAAGTCGAAAAAATATCCTGGCAACGTTCTTTGACATAAGGAAAGCATACGAACAAGTATGGCATGAACGACTTTTGTATAAACTGAAAACTATTGGAATAAATGGAACCATGTATAACTATGTCAAAGCTTTCCTTCAAAGTAGAATTATTCAAACAAGAATAGAGCATACATATTCCACCACTAGAACACTGGAAATGGGTCTTCCACAAGGATCAGTATTATCTCCAATTTTATTTAATATCCTAATTGCAGATATAACAAAAGGCTTATCCAAAGACATAGTTTTAGTACAGTTTGCTGATGACATATGTCTGTGGATGAAAGTCACTATGAAAAGAAAAACCCCATTAAGATCCTTAAATTACATAAAGATCAAATATCAACATGAATTAAACAAAATCAGTAGTTTCTTACATGAAAATGGATTGACACTGTCGACCGAAAAAACAAATCTAATGCTTTTTAACTCTGGATATGACCCAGAGAAACTTCCACAATTTACCCTGAATGGGTCGGTCTTACAATACATCAAATCTGTTAAATTCCTAGGAGTGTATTTAACATCAAAACTGTCATGGAGCCAACATATTCAATATATTTTGAATAAAGCAAGAAAAAGTTTAAACTTTCTAAAGATCATAAGTAAACAAAAATGGGGACAAGATAAAGAGAGCTTAACACTCCTATCTTCTGCTCTTGTGCGGTCTAGATTGATTTATGCTCAAGAAGTCTTCTTCAGTGCTCCACAGCATTTACTTAATAAGTTACAAAGTGTAGATTGCAAAGCATATAAACTTGCTCTTGGAGTTCCCACACATACATGTAACATTGGGACGTATAATGAAATTGGAATCTTACCTTTGAACGAGTTTCGAAAAATGTCCTCCTCTAAATTTGTTTTAAAGAACCTTTCACAGAAAAGTTTCTGTACAAATGAAGTATCTCTCAATTCAGAGACAGATTTTGCTAAAAGAGCAAAATACATAAAATCAACTAAATCTATTCAGTCATACACATCTACTCTTCTTAAAAAAAACCAACATTAACCAAAGTGAAATAGCTGTCAATTCGTCTTTTTCACCCATTCCCAAATGGAAACAAACC
>JAMYXO010006584.1:0-5000 GCA_033310375.1 Conus canariensis | reverse complement strand
AAGAGCAGTGTGAACGCCAGCGTGTAGGTGAAGTTAGGCCCAGCAGAATAATGTCGGACAGCTGGAATGCCCTGGTGACTTCTCTCCTGTTGCTTGCCTACCCCGTGATTCTTGCCGTGTGTGTGTGGACCCTGTGCCTCAGCAAACTCTCCTTTCCTCTCCTCAGACTGGCCGCAGACCTCACGCCCGAGGACTCCGAAGACTCCATCTCGTCCCCCACCTTGTCCTCAGAGGAGGAGGAGGAGGAGGAGGCGAAGGTGAGGACGTTCGCCGACGGCAGCGGTCACACCAGGACGTCCGCCGACAGCAGCGGTCACACCAGGACGTCCGCCCCGTCTCCCCCACCGGCCCATGGCGCCTCCCTGGCGCCGTCCAAGAACGCCAAGGAGATCTACAACCAGGGCCACCTCAGCGTGCAGCAGCAGGCCGCCCCAGACTCCGGCACGTGCAACCCGGCCTCGGCCTCGCCGTGCCCCGCTTCGTCCAAGGAGACCGGGCCGCCGTCGGAGGAGCTGGGCGGGCAGTGGAACGGGGAGGTGAACTCCAACCTCACGACAGAGAACAGCACCGCGACGACCGCTCAGCCCACCTCGGCCTACATCACCGCCGCACAGCCCTGCTCACCCGGCGCGGCGACCCTCACACACGGCGTCAAACGAAGGGCGGACGACTCCCACCACGCCTGCTCCCCCCTGCCTCCTCCCCCCACCCCTCCGGTCCAGGACGCCAGGTCCCCCAGAACAACAGACGTCTGCCACGAAGGGCGGCGGAGCGTCAGCGACGACGATGACGACAGCATTGAGGACGTGTCCATCTCTCACAACGTCCCCATGTGTCCCCCGTCCCCCTCCCCGCTCACCCCGTCCCGTTCCCCCGCCCCCAGGGGGAGGGTGGTGGTGGTGGCGGCGGCGGAGGAGAGGGGAGGGGCGTCCGGGTGCTGGTCCGACGCCGAGCACTGCGCCGGGTCGAGGACTTCCGGTCTGCGGCTGGCCGTTCACAACGTGAGTATTATGTCCTTCTGCATGTAGATTGAAGTCTGGGTAATCCTTAGGGGAAGGAAGGGAGGGGAGGGGGGAGATATTTGAAAGTCGAAAGTGGGAGATGTTACTTCTGTTCACTAAATATCCATTTTTCATCATCATCATCATCATCATCATCATCATCATCATCATAATCGTCATCACCGTCATCATCACCATCATCATCGTTATCATCGTCATCATCAGCGTCAGCGTCATCGCGCCACCGTTATCATCATCATCATCATCAATCATCATCATCATCACCGTCATCGTCATCACCACCACCACCACCATTACCACTACCACTACCACCACCACCACCACCACCATCACCATCATCACCACCACCACCACCAGCATCTTCACCCTCGCTGTCATCATCAACGTCTCCAAACGAGAGCCCGTAGGGGGAGCCTGGACGACTTGGACAGTCGGGTGTCTGTAGTTCCTTGTAATGTCCCACAGATCACGTTTCTGTGTGCTGGTTATCGTTCGTTGTTTCGGTCAGTAGGGCAGAGTGTACTAGATGCCTTCACAAACACGTCGTAGAGGAAGACATGTAAAGACATTCATCTCTGTACCCAGGGTGGATTGGCACAGCCAGGCCGGATCTGTGAGAGAGAGAGAGAGAGAGAGGGAGAGAGGGGAGAGGAGAGGGGAAATGTGTGTGTGTGGGGGGGGGGGGGGGGGTACCATTATGTCTGTGAGGTGCGCGCATGTGTTGTGTCCGTTGTGTGAGATGTGTGGGGGATGTTGTTTTGTGTGTGTGTGTGGGTGTGTGTGTTTTGGGGTGTGTTGTGGTGTGTGTGTTTTCGGTTTCTGGTGTGCTGGGTGAGTTAAATACGCCCCTTGTTTGTGGTGCAGGGTCTTATCGAATATTTAAAATTTTATTGGTTTCTTTTTTTTTTTGTACCTTTCTGTTTTTGTAACGTTAGGGCTTTGATGTAATCAGCGCCATAAAAATCAAAATTATTATTACATTATCCCCCATGCTGTGGGAAAAGGGGGTTTTGTTTTGCATTTTCCGTCCTTTTCCTCCCCCCCTCCCCGCGTACCCTCTGCGACCCCGCCCCCCTCCTTTTCTTTTTTTTCTCAAATTTCTTTTTTTTTTTTGTAAAGGTCAGTAATCATTGTCAAAAGGGAAGTGGTGTACACACGGAGCATAATTAGTACAAAAAAATACAGGGCTCGAAAACCCAAAACCCCGTACCCTTTTTAAACACGGTGATTAAAAGGATAGCTCGGGTGATGTGGATGATGATGATGGAAAGAGTGAGGGAAATCCCGGGTAACGGGGGTTCCCACATGCCTTTTTGTGACTTTCAGTCTTTCCTCTTTTTGTGGGGTGCTCTCCCACCTGAAGGGAACAGGAGGTGACGCATTTTGTAGCCCCTGGTTCGGGGCTGGGTCGGGTTTCTCTGTAGTCCGTAGATTCGCGTGCTTCCCCTAAATAGCGAGTCTATGTTGAGCTGGGCTGATGTTTTTTGGTTGGAGGAGGTATTGGGCCTTTTTTCCTTTTTAAAAGTTACTTCCGTTCATGAGGTATATGTGTGAGTATGATGGGGGGGGGCGCGCGCGCGCTGGTGTGTGTTCGTGTGTGCGGGGTGGTGCGTACGTGTTGTGTGTGTGTGGGTGTGGTGTTGTGTGTGGTTTTTGTGTGTGTTGTGTTGCGTGCGTGGGCGTTTGGTGTGGTGTGTGTGTGTGAAAATTTTAAGGGGTTTAGACCTTTATTTTTCACTCTCTTCAAAACCAGAATAGATTTTCGTAAAAAAAGTATATTTAACCCCCAACTTTAACTGAACCCCCCCTTAATCCTAAACCCAACCTTCCTTTTCCTTTGGGGATCCCCCCGACGCCAGCTTTTTTGGGAAAAAGCCAGGGGAGCAGGTACCCCGTATGTTCAAACCAAAACGGACCTCCATGCATGGTTTTGACTGCCCCTCATTGATAATTGGGTACTAACAAAGAAAAACGAAGCCTGATCTGTGTGCTTGGTTGTGGACGGCGGTGGCGTCGTTCGAATGCGAACCACGGAATGAAAGGGTTGGGGAACCTGTCTTTCATTTAGTCGGATCCTCTCTGCTGGAGCCCCGGTTTACTATTCCGCCCCCCCCCCCCCCCCCCCCCCCCCCCCCCCCTTTTTGGGGGGGTTTCAGGGGCCGAAAAACCACGGCCCCCCCCCACGCTCCCCTTACTCATCCCCGCCCATGCAGGGCAGGGCATCTCCCCACGGGCCCCCCCCCCCGGAAAAACCAGTGGGTCACGTGATGCCCTACCCCCTTCCCCCCCCCCCACCGTCTCCCCCACGGCGGGGCCGAACAACGGTCGCTGAAGGTGCCACACGCCCCCGGGGGAAATGCCCAGGGTTCCCCCGAAAACACCAAGGGGGTCACGCAGAACACCCAACACACACCAACCAACACACACACACACACCAACAAAATACGCGCACGCGCACGCACGCAAATACGCACTCACGCACGCCCAGCACGCACCCCACACCCCAAAAAACCCACCCCGCGGACGCGCACCCCAGCACAACTACACACACAACACCAAACCCAAATACACAATCACCCGCAACCTCGCAATTTTTTCTACACACAACAACCACAACACAACAAAACCACCAAAACACACACACACACAAAACCGCACGCACACACACACCCCCGGGGCGCGCCTCGCCGGTGGGGAACCAAAAACCAGCGCGCGCGCTCGTTGTATGATACAGGGCCCCTTCGTGTGACATGATGTGGAAAAAAAAGGGTGAAAGAGTGAGAGGAGAGGTGAAGGAGGTGAAAGAGAGAGGGGACAGACAACGAGACAAGGAAAGTAGGAGACAGAAGGAAAGAAAAAAGGAGGTGGGGGAAGGAATTGCAAAAAAAACAGACAGAAAGAAGCAGGATTAAGCGGGGAGACGACGAAAAGGGGAAAAAGAGAGGGGAAAGAATATGCGAGGGGCAGGGGGGGGTTTTTGATGTTTGAAGAGGCCGGTTGTTCGAAGGCCTCAGGGGGGGCGGTTTTTTTCTTGGTAGGGGGTCGTTTTGGGTTTTATATGTTTAAAAGGATTGTTGCAAAGGGGGGCAGGTGGGCGGGGGTTTTGTGGGAAGGCAGGTCGTTGGTTTGATTTTTTAAGAGGGCGTTTTTTGCGAAGGCCTGCGAGGGGGGGGTGTTTTTTTGGTAGGGGGTCGTTGGTTTATATGTTGAAGAGGTAGTTGTTAGCGAAGGCCCGCGGGTGGAGGGGGTTTCTTGGTAGGAGGTCGTTGGTTTTTTTTGTGTTGAAAAGGGGAGTCTGTTAGCGGGCCCCTAGGTGGGGGGGTGTTTCTGTGGTAGGCGGGTCTTTGGTTTTTCGGGTTTAAGAGGGCAGTTTTTAGCGAAGGCCTGCTAGGGGGCGGGTGTTTTTGTGGAGGCAGGTCGTTTGGGTTTTTATTTAAAGGTCAGTTGTTACGAAGGCCCCCAGGGGGGGGGGGGTTTTTTGTTGGGGGGGGGGCGTTGGTTTTATATGTTGAAAGGGGGAGTCTGTTAGGAAGGCCTGCAGGGGGGAGGGGTTTCTGTGGGAGGAGGTCGTTGGTTTATGTGTTGAAAGGGGTCAGTTGTTAGCGAAAGGGTGCTGGGGGCGGGTTTTTTCTTGGTAGGCGGGTGTTTTGGGGTTTTACGTGTTGAAGAGGTCGTCTGTTAGCGAAGGCCGCTAGGTGGGCGGGTGTTTCTTTGGGAGGCAGGTGTTGGTTTGATTGTTGAAGGGGTCAGTTGTTAGCGAAGGGGGCGGGTGGACTGGTGTTTCTGTGGAGGCGGGGGGTTGGTTTTATGTGTTTTAAGAGGTCAGTTTTAGAAAGGCCTGAGGGTGGACGGGGGTTTTTTGGGTGGCGGGTCGTTGGTTTTTTATGTTAAGGGCATTGTTACGAAGGCCGCTAGGTGGGGGGGTTTTTTTTTGGGCCTCCCCGCAGCACCCCCCGGGTTTTTTCCCCTTTTTTCCCC
>JAMYXO010006583.1:7500-13375 GCA_033310375.1 Conus canariensis | reverse complement strand
TGTTGTTTTGTGTGTGTGTGTGTGTGAGAGTGTGTATGTGTGTGTGTGTGTGTATGTGTGTGTGTGTGTGTGTGTGTGTGTGTGTGTGTGTGCGAGCATGCGCACGCGCACCCCATGTGTTTGTGGCGGGGCAAGCATAATTTACTCATAGCAATCACTTTGCCGTTCAATCATCAAACAAAAGCAACGTCCCTTCTGTATCCGTTCTGAAAGCTGAAACACAACACAAACTTCCAACTCTCCCACTTCTTCGTGTCTTTGTCTGGCAGGTCATAGATAAGAAGAAAATACCCTGAACACAGCCTGGCATTCAATAAGCTCTTTTCCGGCTGCTATCTCTTTTGTTGTGCCGGTGTACATTGCTGAGCCTTACTCAAGTTCTTATCCCACAGCCGTGATCGCTCCCAGTAAGGCCAATGGCAAAAACAACAATGCACTGTGCTTACGCCCCAGATGGGCAAGACTCGCATATAACGTTGAGTCTAATCACACGTTGCCAAGTTTCCCCAAGAAGCTGTTTGGAGCAGCAGCATGTAGTAAGGGAGAAAAGGTTGTAATGACGCGTGACTTAGGTTAGGGGTAGGGATAATTAGGGTTGGGGGGTGGGTTCAGCAATTATTGCAGGAAGGAGTTGGGGGGGGGGAGGGAGGGTGGGAGCTCCGGAGAGGGGTGGGAGGGGGTAGGAGGGAGGGACGGAGGAGGTGGGTGGGTGGGTTAGACATATTGTTGATGGAGAGGTAGTAGGTTTTAACAGCGGTACTCTTTCGTCTTGCGTCAACAGCATCCTGGGCGTTATTTGTTTTGAGTCCAGTTGCGCTTTGCGTGTATATCAGTCTTCCTGTCTGTCTGTTTGGTAGTGTTTCTTTGTTTCTGTTTTTTTTTTCTGAAATGTCTCCTCACATTTGGATGAAAAACAGTTAAATAAACAACCAAGCAATTACCCCCCCCCCCCCCTCCCCTGCAATAATTCAGTATCTGCATAATCAAAACCATGAAGAGTTTGTATTGCCGTACTTTGTCCATTCTAATGGCATGCATATGTGAATAGAGAGAGAGAGAGAGGAGAGTAGAGAGAGAGAGAGAGAGGAGAGAGGTTTTATGTGTGTGCTTTTAATTTTTTTAACCTGTGCAGAAACTGTCTATGGCATGTGCTTTTCTCTGTTGGACCTACTAAAAGAGATATGTGTGTGCATGTGCGCGTGCGCGCGCGCGCGTGTGTGTGTGTGTGTGTTTGTGTGTGTGTGAGAGTGTGTATGTGTGTGTGTGTGTATGTATGTGTGTGTGTGTGTGCTGTGTGTGTGTGTGTGCGAGCACGCGCACGCGCACGCATGGTGTTTGTGGCGTGCAAGCATAATACTCATAACAATCACTTTGCCGTTCAATCATCAAACAAAAGCAACGTCCCCTTCTGTATCCGTTCTGAAAGCTGAAACACAACAAACTTCCAACTCTCCCACTTCTTCGTGTCTGTCTGGCAGGTCATAGATAAAAAGAAAATACCTGAACACAGCCTGGCATTCAATAAGCTCTTTCCCGGCTGCTATCTCTTTTGTTGTGCCGGGTGTACATTGCTGAGCCTCTACTCAAGTTCTTATCCCACAGCCGTGATCGCTCCCAGTAAGGCCAATGGCAAAACAACAATGCACTGTGCTTACGCCCCAGATGGGCAAGACTCGCAATTTAACGTTGAGTCTTAATCACACGTTGCCAAGTTTCCCCAAGAAGCTGTTTGGAGCAGCAGCATGTAAGTAAGGGAGAAAAGGTTGTAATTACGCGTGACTTAGGTTAGGGGTAGGGATAATAGGGTTGGGGGGGGGGGTCAGCAATTATTGCAGGAAGGAGTTGGGGAGGGGAGGGAGGTGTGGAGCTCCGGAGAGGGGTGGAGGGGGTAGGAGGGAGGGACGGAGGAGGTGGGTGGGTGGGTAGACATATTGTTGACGGAGAGGTGGTAGGTTTTAACAGCGGTACTCTTTTGTCTTGCGTCGACAGTGTTCTGGGCGTTATTTGTTTTGAGTCCAGTTGCGCTTTGTGTGTATATCAGTCTTCCTGTCTGTTTGGTAGTGTTTCTTTGTTTCTGTTTTTTTTCTGAAATGTCTCCTCACATTTGGATGAAAACAGTTAAATAAACAACCAAGCAATTACCGCCCCCCCCCCCCTCCTCTGCAATAATTCAGTATCTGCATAATCAAAACCATGAAGAGTTTGTATTGCCGTACTTTGTCCATTCTAATGGCGTGCATATGTGAAGAGAGAGAGAGAGAGAGAGGAGAGTGAGGAGAGAGAGAGAGAGAGAGAGAGAGAGAAGTTTTATGTGTGTGCTTTTAATTTTTTTAACCTGTGCAGAAACTGTCTATGGCATGTGCTTTCTCTGTTGGACCTACTAGAAGTGATATGGTGTGTGTGTGTGGTTGCGTGTGTGTGTGTGTGTGTGTGTGTGTGTGTGTGTGTGTGTGTGTGTGTGTTGTGTGTGTGTGTGTGTGTGTGTGTGTGTGTGTGTGTGTGTGTGTGTGTGCGAGCACGCGCATGTGCACGCATGTGTTTGTGGCGTGCAAGCATAATACTCATAACAATCACTTTGCCGTTCAATCATCAAACAAAAGCAACGTTCCTTCTGTATCCGTTCTGAAAGCTGAAACACAACACAAACTTCCAACTCTCCCACTTCTTCGTGTCTGTCTGGCAGGTCATAGATAAAAAGAAAATACCCTGAACACAGCCTGGCATTCAATAAGCTCTTTCCCGGCTGCTATCTCTTTTGTTGTGCCGGTGTACATTGCTGAACCTCTACTCAAGTTCTTATCCCACAGCCGTGATCGCTCCTAGTAAGGCCAATGGCAAAACAACAATGCACTGTGCTTACGCCCTAGATGGGCAAGACTCGCATTTAACGTTGAGTCTTAATCACACGTTGCCAAGTTTCCCCAAGAAGCTGTTTGGAGCAGCAGCATATAAGTAAGGGAGAAAAGGTTGTAATGACGCGTGACTTAGGTTAGGGGTAGGGATAATAGAGTGGGGGTGTTAGCCATTATTGCAAAAAGGAGGGAGAGGGGTGGACAGGTAGGAGGAAGGGATTGGAATGAGGGGGGGGGGAGGGGGGCAGACATACTGTTGACGGTGAGATAATAGGTTTTAACCGCGGTACTCCTTGGTCTTGCGTCTACAGTTTTTTCAGGAGTTTGCTTTGAGTCCAGTTGCACTTCGTGTGTGGTGTGTGTGTGTGTGTGTGTGTGTGTGTGTGTGTGTTTCTGTCTGTTTGTCTGTCCGTCATTCTTTGTTTCAGTCCTTTTCGTTTCTTAATTGTCTCCTCACATTTTGATGAAGATAGCTACACAAATATACAAACAAACGTGAAACTACCCAGAAATACAGAATCTTCACGGTATAGTATAAACAAAACCGTGAAGAATTTGTATTGCCGCTCCTTGTCCTCTGGCGTACATATGGAGAGAGAGAGAGAGAGAGAGAGAGAGAGAGAGAGAGAGAGAGAGAGAGAGAGAGAGAGAGAGAGAGAGAGAAGAGAGAGAGAGAGAGAGAGGAGAGAGAGAGAGAGAGAGAGAGAGAGAGAGAGTTTTGTGTGTGCTTTTGATTTTTTTTTAAACTTGTGCAGAAACTGTTTATGGTATGTACTTTCTCTGTGTGACCTACTGCAAGCAATGGAGCGCGCGCGTGTGTGTGAGTGTGTGTTTGTATGTGTGTGTAAATGAACGTATGTGTGCATGCGTTTGCCTGTGTGCGTGCGTGAGTGCACGTGTGTGTGTGTGTGTGTGTGTGTGTGTGTGTGTGTGTGTGTGTGTGTGTGTGTGTGTGTGTGTGTGCGCGAGAGAGAGAGAGAGAGAGATATGCAAGCCCAAGAACAACCACTTCTACCATCACCATAACCCTCCCACCCTCACCTCCAACCCTACCACTCTTCGCCCCTATCTCCTCATAACACTGGCATCATTGAACCTGTCTTCCTACTCTCTCTCTCTCTCTCTCTTTCGCTTTGGCAGTGTGTAGAGAGTCGCAGTTCACCAAGTCATCAAGCCTTTATCTGAAAAGCCAGGGTCATTTCCACTAAGTCCGGCGGAAAAAATGTACATTCCATAGACGGCGAGACGCGTTTGAAGTTTGGACCTTAATTACATGTTGCCAAGCTTCCCAAGAAGCTGTTGAAAGCAAAGGCATGTCAGTCAAGGAGGAAACATTATAATTAGGAGTGACTTAGGGTGGGATGGGGTGGGGGTGGGGGTATCATGGTGTGTGGGTGGCGGGTATTGTTGCAGAGACAAAGGGGGTGTGTGTGTGTGGATTGGGTGAGAGGGCGAGGAGGTGTGGGAGTGGGAGTGGCAGGCTTCCTGTCGATGAAGAGATAGTGGGTTTTGAGGCGTACTGGTGTCTATTATATAGATAGGTTGTTGGTTGTCCTGAGTCTGACTATGCTGTCTGTGTGTCTTTATGTATGTATGTCTGTATTCCCGTCTGTCGGCTTGTCTGTCCTTCTTTGGTTCAATTTTGTTTTTACTTCATTGTCCCCGCGTAGATAGGTAAGGAGATACAAAATCTAGCTAAATTTCGTATAGCCATGTCTTGTAACACCTCTCTCTCTCTCTCTCTCTCTCTCTCTCTCTCTCTCTCTCTCTCTCTCTCAGAGCGAGCATGTGTGTGCGCGCGCGTGTGTGTGTGTGCATGTGCGCGCATGTGTGAGTGTGTGCGTGCATAGTGTATGTGTGTGTGTGTGTGTGTGTGTGTGTGTGTGTGTGTGTGTGTGTTTGTGTGTGTGTGTGTGCATGAGAGAGAGGAGAGAGAGAGACAGACAGACACACAGACAGACACACAGACACACAAAGAGACACGCATACAACAGACAGACAGGCGGATAGAATCAGATAGGCAGACAGTCAGGTAGTCTTTCCCCGTCCTCTTTACTCGACCAATTTGTGGCCATGTTTTACACAGAGAAGTTCGTACCCGCTCTGAGGAAATACACATTGCCAAAATTGGAGATGAATTCACAAATGGATGGTGAGATTAATGCCCTGTTAGAAATAAATTCGTCAGTATCACAATCTTTTATACCTTGCCACCAGATAAGCTGTCGCTGTGGAGGAGACTATGAAGTAAAAATAAAATGTGTGTGTGGTGTGTGTGGTGTGTGTTGTGTTGTGTGTGTGTGTGTGTGTGTGTGTGTGTTGTGTGGAAAGTAATCGTTGAAATGCAATCATCTGATTTCAACAGTAAACGTGTAAGATCAATAGCAGCATAAAAACGACCGTTAGAAATGATTGACACCTGATGACGTTTTTTCCTCTCGTGGGAAATTAACTGCCTAGTCGGTTTCGCATTGTGGGCTCCGAGTGCTGAATCGAACCGAAAAAAAATGGATGTTTTATTGCCGTAGATATAGACTTGGTAGTGAAATTATTTCCCTTCACCGCACTCTCTCTCTCTCTCTCTCTCTCTCTCTCTCTCTCTCTCTCTCTCTCTCTCTCTCTTCTCTCTGTCGGTCTTTGTGTGTGCGTGTGTGTGTGTGTGGTGTGTGTGTGTGTGTGTGTGTGTGTGTGTGTGTGTGTGTGATATGATGTGATGTGATGTGATGTGATGTGTGTGTGTGTGTGTGTGTGTGTGTGTGTGTGTTATGATGTGATGTGTGTGTTTGTGTGTGTGTGTGTCTGTGATATGATGTGATGTGTGTATGTGTGTGTGTGTGTGTGTGTGTGTGTGTGTGTGTGTGTGTGTGTGAGAGAGAGAGAGAGAGAGAGAGAGAGAGAGATGTGATGTGTGTGATGTGATGTGATGTGATGTGTGTGTGTGTGTGAGTGTGTGTGTGTGTGTGTGTGTGTGTGTGTGTGTGTGTGTGTGTGTGTGTGTGTGTGTTGTGTGTGTGTTGTCGTTG
>JAMYXO010000657.1:32500-40317 GCA_033310375.1 Conus canariensis | reverse complement strand
AGATCTCAAGAAGCGGCTTGCCACCAGTTCTTCTCATGAGTACCCCCCACTGAAACCTGCCTGTGAACCTGCCATGTCCACTGCTCCTATTCTTTTTTCCACTGCTTTGAAGAGGACCAGTCTGCATCAAGCGACCACAACATCACAGATGCACAGATCACCTGACCTGTCTAAGACCCACCAGCCCTCCACCCCTACCCAACCACCCAGCGGTCAACCCAGTCCCACCTCCGTCCAAGTAAAAACACTCTCTGCTCCCAGCCTCTCTTCCACCCATTCCCACCTCCCTTCCTCTGATCTAGCTGACACCAGTCTCCATGCCAGTCCCGCCCCTCCCAGGTTAGACAGTGCTCCTGTCTACTCCATCCCAGTCATAAATCGTTTTGATCCATCACCATCATCACCTGATCATCAGTCCATTCCTGTCCATGTCTCCAAAAGACAAAGAGCTACTCCCAGCCCACCCCATTGTCTCCAACAAACATCATTGGAAGAACAGACGGACTGTTTGATTATAGGAGATTCCACAATACATAACATGGATGCACACAAAATGAACACAGGTAGCTTCAAATCAGTTCAGAAAATCAGTGTGTCCGGTCTCAGGGTCTCTGACATACAACACTGGCTTGAATCCCGTCCACCCAATGCCCATATGGATAGAGTTGTTTTGCATGTAGGAATCAACGACTGTAAAGGGGGAGAGATTACAACACAACAATGGAGGGCTCTCCTTTACTCATGTCAAACGACCTTCCCCAGTGCAACAGTCGTGGCCTCTTCCATCATCCCCGCATGTGGTAGACATTTAATGAATCCAGCCATTGTTCAATCCAACCTAAAGCTTCAGAAAGTATGCAGGGAACTGTCTGCAGTATTCGTAGACAACAAAGATTCCTTTCTTGCTAGGAGTGGTGCCCCCAGGAAAGACATGTACAAATCTCCCCTAGACATCAGCCACAAAGGTTTGCTAAAACTAGCATGGAACATCAAATACTGTGCTAGGGCCTCCTCTACGCACGACTCCGCCCTGCTGCAAGCCACAGATGTCAATACAACACACACACCAACACACCATCAGCCCCATGTTCCGGCCAGCGCTGCTCAACCATCCCAGCGCTACACTTCAGCGGTCACGTCTAAGCAGTACAACACAGGCCACGCCCCCCTGTTGAGAACCCCAGCTTCTCAGATTCCGATGGCCGGCCCTGTCAGTACTTCAGTGACTAACGCCAACGCGCAGAGCACCGGTCCCCAACCACTGCCCACTTACGGCACCGCTGTTCCCGCCACAGTGCCTCCCTCCACCCCCACTAATCCTCTACAGGCCATTGCTGAAGCAGTGCGACTGCTACAGGCAGCCTGTGGCCTTTCTTCAGTGTGAAGACTGTCTTTGTAAGAATCGTCCCTTCCACACCCACCTGCCCCCCAAAACAAAAAACAAACAAACAAACAAACAAACAAACAAACAAAAACAACAAAACTTGAGGAACTAAACGTGTGTTATACGTACAGGTCCTTGATGTAAGGGTGTGTGTGTGTGTGTGTGTGTGTGTGTGTGTGTGAGTGTGTGTGTGTGTGTGTGTGTGTGTGTGTGTGTGTGTGTGTGTGTGTGTGTGTGTGTGTGTGTGTGTGTGACTTTCATCCTTCCTTGCCTGACTGAGAACTAATCCTCGGATACTACTTGTGCGTGTCATTATGTTCTTAGCAATAATAACTATCTTTTCACATCGGCATCTATTGTTGACAGTGATCACCGTAGGCTGTGCTGAAACATTTTGTGTTCTACTCATTTACTATCGAGACCACTCGTGTTGCTAAAGGCATTTTGCCCCATGCTTCAGAAATGACTGAACTGTGTGGCTCATGAATCATATGTGACTTCACTGAATGTCAGACTAAATTTGTGTTTCTAAAAAAAAAAAAAAAAAAACAACTTTCTTATACCTGCGTTCGGTGGATGTGACTGATCGGAGAGCGCTCCATAAGTGCAACGCATTTGTGCCAAACAGACTTGGACCTATAGACAATTCTATCTGATTATCAGCATATATATGTGTGTTCAGATACATATGAGTTGGTGATTCTGTGCGTGCAACATACAGGAATTGTGCTTTTTAGTCTTGCAGTACTTCGTCCTGTACAACCTGACAGCAATTAGTTGTGTGCACATTAAATTGTAAGTGCATTCTCAGTCACCTATTTCCGAACCACTGCTGTGGTATCTAATCTACCAGTTTGTTTGATTGGTTTTTCTTTTTGTTTTTTTTTTGTTTTTGTTGTTGTTGTTTTCATCATTTATTTTACTTTTTTGTACGTGTCCTTTCTTCCCCTTTCTTTTGTTTTTCCTTTTACTTGTGCACTCAGGACATAACATGACCACAAACCAGAACTCATGGCCATCGAGAGATGGACTGAGAATTTGCCATTTAAATATCAATAGTGCAGTCAGTAAGATCTCTGATATCTCGACCCTGATATCGAACCACCAAAAGCCATTCCATGTTCTGGGTCTCTCCGAATCAAGACTAAATACCTACATTAGTGATAAAGATGTATCAGTCCCAGGTTATAATATCGTTCGAAAAGACCCTACTAAAGACAAAGAGACAGGTCTTCTAGTGTATGTCAGTGAATCTCTCAACTTCAAGAGACTTTCCCACCTAGAACAGCATGACGTAGAAGCAGTGTGGATACAAATCACACTGAACAAATCACGATCCATTTTAATCGGGTTTTGCTATCGGAACCCAGCGGAAAGAGTCAGCTGGACTGATAAATTTGTTACTATGATGGACGCAGTTTCATTAGAATGTAAAGAGATTGTTTTACTCGGTGACTTCAATGTAGATCTTTTGAAATCAAACAGCCAATGGAGCCAAACGATAAGTGTGTTGAATTTACATCAGATTATCAAAACACCCACCAGAGTCACACCAACTTCAAAGACAATCATTGACCATATCTATGTCTCAAATGAAAATAACATACTAGAAGCTTGTGTACCAGTCTTCTCTTCTAGTGATCATTACCCAGTGTGTGTTACATGGTCTAAACATGGAGTGAAAATCCCAAAACCAGGCCACAAAACCATAACCTATCGTTGCTTCTCAACATTTAACGAACAAAACTTTTTGCTTGATTTAATGAACTCAGAACTTAATACAGTATACAATATTGCTGATCCAGATTCAGCGATTGACTTTTGGATCGAAATTTTTACAGAAGTCTATAACAGACATGCTCCGTTAAAAACAATCAGAGTAAAGCATATTCCCAAACCACCGTGGTACACGAAAGAATTACAGGAGGCATGCTACCTTAGAGACCTTTTGAAAGAACATGGCTATGAAGAAGAATCAAGATCACTAAGAAATGCAATAAACTCTCAGAAGCGCAGGGAAAAAACAAAATACTATCGCGAGTTATTAACTTCCAAACAAAATCGAAAACTGGTTTGGCAAGCAATAAACCAGCTTAGCAATAACAGTTCTTCTTCAAAATCAACTGTTATCAAAGGTATTTCTGCTGAACAACTTAACACTCACTTCTCTACCATTCCAGATACAGTTGTTACTACTGATCATTCAAGCTCTAATGAACTTAAAGAACTCCATCAATTTTGTCACGACAAAAAAATCACGTCTGAACTACACATTCCACTCATAACTGTGCACGAGGTGTATCAGTACCTACTTCATCTCAAACAGTCAGGAACACGTGGACTTGATGGCATAGATGGCAAAATTCTGAAACTCTCGGCTCCAGTTATAACTGACACGTTAACGTATATCTTTAATCTGTGCATAGATAAAAGCTATTTTCCTAATGCGTTCAAAAAAGCAAAAGTTATACCCATTCATAAATCTGGTGATAATACTGATCCTTCAAACTACAGACCAATATCAATCTTATCTATCCTTTCGAAACCTCTAGAAAAGCATTTAAATAAACACATCCTTCATCACTTCAACAAGTACGATTTGCTCCATCCCGGACAGTCTGGTTTCAGACAGAAACATTCCTGCCATTCTGCATTAATCAATCTTGTAGATGTGTGGCTTAATAATATTAATAACAACAGATATTGTGGTGTCTTATTCGTTGATTTTAAAAAAGCATTCGATGTCATTGACCACAATCTCCTTATTCGAAAACTGGAGGTATACGGTCTTTCAAAATCCGCCCTTATCCTTCTAAAATCATACATCACAAAACGACAACAATGCGTCTTATCGGGGACGACTGTCTCTTCTATAACAACTCTTAAGTATGGCGTTCCACAAGGCTCCATTTTAGGCCCGCTACTCTTCTCAATCTACATTAATGACCTACCCCTACATGTGAGATCTGCATGCGACCTCTTTGCAGATGACACCACAATTCACACCAGCCATAATGATCCTTCCAGTCTTTCAAAACATTTGCAAGAGAGTACCAATGACCTTGTAAAATGGACCGAACTAAATCACATGTCACTTCACCCTCAAAAAACAAAACTGATGTACATTACAACTAGGCAAAAAAGACAAAAGCTCACCAATGATTTCCCTCCTATACACCTCAATAATGTACTTGTGGAACAAGTCACTCATCATAAAGTATTAGGACTAATAATTGACAATAGTCTCAGCTGGAATCCCCACATAACGTTACTATGCAAAAAGCTCTCCCAGAAAGTCTATCAGCTCACCAAAATCAAACACTTTCTTGACCTTCATTCACGAAAACTTTTTTTCCATGCTCATATTCAGTCTTATGTTGATTATGCATCGACTATATGGGATTCTGTAAGTGCAAACACACTAAAACCATTGTTCAGCCTACATAAACGAGCGCTCAAATTAATCCTTCTGAAGAAAACTAGCCTCGAAAGCTCTGATTATAAACATCTTCACATTCTTCCATTCAGCCAGAGACTCAAATACAACAAAGGGCTAATGATGCACAAGATTCTGACCGGGAATGCCCCAACAACTTTAATGAGACGATTCTCAAAAGTCTCGTCGAGAAACTCCCACAAACTCCATATCCCAATCCCCAGAATTGACCTATTTAAATCAAGTCTAACGTACTCGGGAACCTCTTTGTGGAACTCCCTTCCAGAATCCATCAAACAAATCCATTGTACCACAACTTTCAAAAACACTTACCTTACCCATCTTCTGCGGTAAAAAAACAAACACAAAAAAACAAAAAAAACCCCACAAGTAATACCAACAAGTGATCTCAAAAGCATAAATCATCCCCTTTTCATGTACTTAACCAATTTGTCTTTTCTATTTTTTTTTCTTCTTTTTATCATGTATCATGTATTTATATATATATATATATATATGTATACGTGTATGTATGTGTATGTATATATATGTTTATATATGTATATATGTATACATACATATATATATATATCACCAATGTGAGTGTGTGTATGTATGTAGTATGTTTGTATGTATGTATGTATGTGTGTGTATGTGTGTATATGTATGTGTACGTGTGCGCATGTATATGTATGTGCGTGTGTATGTGTGTGTGTATGTGTGTATATGTATATATATAATATATATATATATATATATATATATATATGTATATGCATGTATGTGTATGTGTGTGTGGGTATATATATGTGTGCATATGGATATAATCTTATGAAAAATGATTATATGTTGTGCCCTTTTTTCACTCTCTCTCTCTCTCTCTTCTCTCTCTCTCTCTCTCTCTCTCACTGTCTGTCTCTCTGTCTCTGTCTCTGTCTCTGTCTCTCTCTCTCTCTCTCTCTCTCTCTCTCTCTTCTCTTTCTCTCTCTGTCTGTGCGTGCGTGCATGTGTATGTTCCGAATTCCGTACATACTTTGTCATATTATTTTTTACTGTCTGATTTTATACATGCTAATTGTTGTACGTTTTAGTACATTTCCATTCCAAATCGTTACATTTCATGCTGTTCCCCTCTCCCTTCCATCCTCTCTCTCTCTCTCTCTCTCTCTCTCTCTCTCTCTCTCTCTCTCTTTTCTTTTTTTCTCCTCCCCCCCCCCCTCCCCCAATTTCATCTCACTTTGCTTAATACCTTCTACGTATTTTCATGCCTTGCGAAAAATGATTACATGTTGTGCCTTGCTCTGCCTCTCTCTCTCTCTCTCTCTCTCTCTCTCTCTCTCTCTCTCTCTCTCTCTCTCTCTCTCTCTCCTCTCTCTCTCTCTCTCTCTCTCTCTCTCTCTCTGCGTGCGAGCGTGCGTGTACGTGTGTGTTCAAAAATATGTACGCACTTTGTCATATTCACTTCACTGTCTGTTTTCATACATGCCAATCTTGTACGTTGTAGTACATTTACATATGTTCCCCCAGCCCACCTCACTCCCTACCCCCACTCTCCCCTTCCTCTTCATTATTGTTATTCTCATTTTTATTTTTATTTTATTCTCTTATTATTATTATTTTGTTTGTTTTGTTTATTATTATTCTTATTTTTTGTTTTGTTTTCATTTCTCTTCTATTTTCATTTGATGTTCCTCTATGATTACATGACCGCTTTGCTTGCTTCTTTGCTTTCTTACATTAATTGATTTCACTGCATGTTGTAGTCCCTACTCAGGGCGAGGACTGGATGTAAAAAAGCACGTCAGTGCTTATCTATTATCCTCGTAAATAAAGAATTTTGTCTTGTCTTGTCTTGTCTCTCTCTCTCTCTCTCTCTCTCTCTCTCTCTCTCTCTCTCTCTCTCTCTCTCTCTCTCTGGGGAAACAAACAGGTTTCCAGTGTTCATAAAATCGAACATAAAACGTGTCGCATTTTTAAAACCTAATGAGAATGCTGTTACCTTTAGATGAAGAGAATAAGAGAAACTGGGCTCCAACTATGGGATGCAAATAACATATGTACGTTTGGATCATGTATGAGCAGTATCCCCACTGTTCGCACTAAAACCTTTGGTCAACGTTCCTTTGCCTATCAAGCTCCAACTACCTGGAATCAATTGCCTCGCTCTCTCAGATACTCACCCTCACTGCCCACATTCAAGCGCCTTCTCAAAACTCATCTGTTTCCTAGGTAACTTCGTCTTCCCTGTGACCCGACGTTTGCAATGTGTGATGCGAGTGTCTGCTTTGTGTGCGTTCGTGTCTGTGTGAGTGTGTGTTTGTGTGTATGCATGCTTGTGAGTTTGTGTCTTTGCTTTGGATTTTGATGCCTTTTTCTCATGTATGATTGTTATATATTGTGTGATTTGATGTCTGTTGTGATATTGTAAACGCCTAGGGCATTCAATTGATTAGGCGTCATAAATGTTCATAATAATAATAATAATGAGCGAACCAATGGCAGTAGGAAATCAACCCTAGTTTGACTTGCCGGTAAGTCTGCTGGTCAGTGAGGTAGGCAGATGAAGTCTGCTGGTCAGTGAGGTAGGAAGATGAAGTCTGCTGGTCAGTGAGGTAGGCAGATGAAGTCTGCTGGTCAGTGAGGTAGGCAGATGAAGTCTGCTGGTCAGTGAGATAGGAAGATGAAGTCTGCTGGTCAGTGAGGTAGGCAGATGAAGTATGCTGGTCAGTGAGGTAGGCAGATGAAGTCTGCTGGTCAGTGAGGTAGGAAGATGAAGTCTGCTGGTCAGTGAGGTAGGCAGATGAAGTCTGCGGGTCAGTGAGGTAGGCAGATGAAGTCTGCTGGTCAGTGAGGTAGGAAGATGAAGTCTGCTGGTCAGTGAGATAGGAAGATGAAGTCTGCTGGTCAGTGAGGTAGGCAGATGAAGTCTGCTGGTCAGTGAGGTAGGACGATGAAGTCTGCTGGTCAGTGAGGTAGGCAGATGAAGTCTGCGGGTCA
>JAMYXO010000657.1:0-27500 GCA_033310375.1 Conus canariensis | reverse complement strand
AAGAAAGATTGTACGTGTCGTTTCTGCATTGATTTCAGGTCTATTTCTTGGACTTCTGAGTGTGCTGAAGCTTTGAGGAAAATTCAAGGAATCTTGTCTTCTGCACCTGTGTGTTGTTACCTAGATTGGGTAATTCTTTTGTTCTCAGGACTGATACTAGTTCTGTTGGTTTGGGTGCTGTACTGCTCCAGTAGAATGATGGTGTTTTTCACCCAGTCGTGTTCGCTAGTCGAAAGTTGCTGAATCGTGAGAAGGCGTACAATATTATTGAACGGGAATGTTTAGCCATTGTCTCTACCCCGTGGGGGTATGGAGAGGCTGACCGAGTGGTCAGTAGACATGTGTGATCTCTACCCTGTTGGGGTATGGAGAGGCTGACCGAGTGGTCAGTAGATATGTGTGATCTCTACCCGGTGTGGGTATGGAGAGGCTGACCGAGTGGTCAGTAGACATTGTATGTGTATTGCCATCCGGGTGTGGGGTGCAGCCCATGCCCAGCCATTGTCTCTACCCTGTTGGGGTATGGAGAGGCTGACCGAGTGGTCAGTAGATATGTGTGATCTGTACCCGGTGTGGGTATGGCGAGGTTGTCCGTGAGGTCAGCAACGATCTAGCATGTCAAAGGGCTTCCGAGTTCGTCGGGACAACAACTTGTGTTCTTCTGTTATGTGGGAGTCCCTGGAAGAACTCCACGAACTGCTTCCGTGAGCGGCTTCGTTTTCCGTGGAGTCGATGTGTGATTTCTGGGTTTGTGTATTCTGCTGTTTGTTTACTTCTTTTTCAAAAAAACAATTCGGTCATTGTTTTTTGTTTGAGGAGGGGGAGTATTGTGACGTTAACGTAAATTATGACGTCAACTTAAAAATGGCATAGGTAACTACATGACGAAAATAATAATAACATCTGACGGGAGAAGAGAGCAAGAACTAACGGCCGAGGCTTTGGTGTCCAGCCTACTTTATTTTGTTTTAATCGTCGTTTTCTCCTTAGTGTTACTATGTGGAGAGGCTGACTTTCAAGTCAGTAGTGCGTCGATGTTCACTGTGTATGTGCGATACTTCTGATGACGGTACCAGCGAAATATGTACCAGGAAATTTATTTGTTATAAAAATGTTGTGAATGCTGTGTCGCCGAGAGTGACTTAAAACTCCTGCAAGAATATTTATGTGCTCTAATTGTACTACTTCATGTGTGTCGGTGGGCTGAGTTTATTGATGTGAACATTGTAACGTCAGTACACGGACAAGCTAATTAATTTGTGTTTTAGATCAACAATACGTCGAATCGAAGTTTATTGTGTTTTATGGGACTTTGCTGAAATCGTGTTCTCCGGGGATTGAATATTGATTGCTGTGCCTTGTGAATCTGCAGTTCTTCTTTGGTTTCCTGTGCTTTATGAATCTGTGGTTCTTCTATGGATTGCTGTGCTTTATGAATCTGCGGTTCTTCTTCTGTGGATTGCTGTGCTTTGTGAATCTGCGGTTCTTCTGCTATGGATTACTGTGCCTTGTGAATTTGCGGTTCTTCATCTGATAGTTCGACGTGATTTATTGTGCTTGTGTGGAGACCCTGTTTCTTCTTCTTCATCGCTTGTGTTTGTGAACGGCTGTGCTTATCATGTGGGGACCTTGGTTATCCTTCTGTGTCTTCTTTTAGTACTGTAGACTGTGGCTTGGCTACTGTGGAACTGAGTGTGTTGATTGTATATGTGAGACACTGTGGACGGCGCCGGCGAGATCTGTGAGTGATATCAAGATATGTAATATGATACGCTGATATCTGATGATTGAAGTCCCTATGTATTGATATCTTGATCTATATGCTATGTAGTGACATCTATTGATTTGTACTAATTCACATGAATGTATGTTTTGATGGTTCAGGCAGCATAATTATAAAGGAAAAAAAATCTAACTCGTGTGTTGCCTGGCTATCCATGTGCGTATGGTGTGGGTGTGTGTAGGGAATAATTATTACACGCATCCAAACTTTTGAGAGCGAGAGTCAGACAGCAAACATGCACCGCACACCATCCGTAACAACTTACCAAAAAGTTAAACGGATTCTTCTACCCACCCGTTATAGATGAGGTAAAAGCCAACGTTAAAATAAAAGTTGCTACGTATGTAGCTTGCAATCTTATGTATCAACCGTGCAAAACACCGTGTTCTTCAATAGACAAACATTTATATTCTTGCTGTATAGAAATTAAGGTTGATGGTAAATACTTCAACATTTTGAACTGATATTATCCAGATGGAGTGTCTAAAGGTGAAGCTGACTGGATAATGGATTTAGACTGCTCTAGACAATGGGTTATTCTTGGCGATTTTAATTCCCACCACGCTTTGTGGTCCGAAAATCCCAATAATATTGTTAACAACAACGAATACCTTGCCAGTACAATAATCAACGTCAATTTAATCATTTTAAATGACGGCTCTATAACAAGAATAGCTGATCGATTAGATCAACGTTACTCGTCGATAGATTTGTCTTTAGTTTCCCCAGACATAAACCCTTTGTGTACTTGGCAGGTTCATCAAATACCGTTAGGCAGTGATCATCTCCCTATTGAAATCCAGCTTCTAGTGAGCCCTGAAAAAAGTCTACAATTCTGAATGCACTAAATATAATGAAGATAAGGCTAATTGGGCGCTTTTCAATCACATTTTGACAGCAGGTTCGTCTTTTCTAAATTTCAATCAAAATACTGTGTTAGAGGAAGGTTTGGAAAATTGTTATTTTGAACTAAGAAAACTTATACTTAAGGCTGCAGATTCTGCAATCCCAAAAGTCACATTAAAGAATCATCCAAAGAAAACATCAAACCCTTGGTGGAATATCGCGTGTGAAGTCGCCGTGGGTGCGAAAACTAAGGCCTTCAAAAGCTGGATGATAAGCCGTCATACGCACCCTAAAAGTAGAGTGGAACAGTTACACCTGAATACAAAAAAGCTAACACCAATAGTAACAAAGTTGTTGCTTTTGCAAAGCAGCAATATTACAAAAACTTAGTCATCAACTGTTCCAAACACCCAAACGATAGCGCTTTACTTTGGAAAGAAATTAGAAAATCTAAAGGTTCTTTTCATCTCCCACTTTCGCAGCAATGAGTCAGACTGAACATCTGCCTAAAGAAGAGCAAGAACGAAGAACTATTGAAAACGAAGGGAGAAACATTGAACCACATGACAATGACAACACGTTATATATTAATAAAAATCTAACAATGGAGGAGCTTCTGTACTCACTTCGCCGTCTATAATCTGGTAAAATTGCGACAGGATTTGATCCCATTTCTTACAACATGATAAAGCATTTTCCACAATGCTTTTTGAAAAAAAATTATTAGAGTTCTTCCAATTATGCTGGAATTCTGGAAAGCTGCCAATAGCTTGGAAGAAAGCAACAGTTGTACCTATCCATAAACAAGGAAAATAAAGAAGAAAATCTTCTAATTTTCGACCCATTTCTTTGACTCCTCACATTCGAAAACTTTTTGAGAGGATAATGAAATTCGGAGTAGAACATTTCCTCGAAAAGAATGGGATTTTGCCAATATTTCAAGCTGGTTTCAGAAAAGAGAGGGGTGTCACTGATCATGTTAGTCTTTCAGCTTCACACGTCAAAAAAGCCTTGGCTAAGCGACACTCCACTTTAGCCACGTTTTTTGATATTCATAGAGCGTACGATTCCGTTTGGCATTTTAAATTATTGTCCAAGGCTCATGAAATTGGGATTAAAGGTCGTTTCCACATGTTTTTACAATCATTTTTATCTGGAAGAACGCTACAAGTAAAACTAAATGGTGTGCTGTCAAGTACAAGATATGTTAACATGGGTGTCCCTCAAGGAAGTGTAATTTCTCCAATCCTCTTCTCATTGATGCATTATGATCTTAACCAGATTGACACGAAAGGGGCAACTTTAGCTGCTTATGCAGATGATATTGCAATGTGAAAAATGTAAATTGTAATTTTACAAAAAACAAAATCAAGCATAATAAAATTGTTGAACAGTTTCAATTTGCGGTCAGTAAACTTGTTAATTATTTGAATTCAAACGGTTTTAACTTATCAACGGACAAATCGGTTTTTATTATATTTACAAAGAAAAATATCGATTTTGAAGTTAGGGACGCCGTACAAGTAAAAATAGGTGATTCTTTCATTTTCCCAAGTAAGCAAGTAAAATTTCTAGGCGTTATTTTTCACTATACATTATTTTGGTGTAAACATATATCATCTCGTGGAAAAGGCAAGAAAGAAAATTGCGTTACTGCGAGTCCTAACTGGAATCCCTCTAATAAATTATGGATCTAATCTTATCCATGTCGCCTTAGGGACAGTTCTTTCGATTGTAAGTTATGGTCAAGAAGTATTTTTTACTGCACCAAAGACAGATTTAATAAGTTAACTAGTATTGATTCCTTAGCACTTAAAATTGGTTTGGGGCTTCCAAGATGGGCATCAATTGATATGACTTACAGAGAGGCAGGAGTTTTGCCTTTAAATGAACATAGGATGCCCTGTGCTTGTAGCTACTCAGCACGAGCAAGAACAGTCCCTAACTCAGTTACTTCTGAACTTGATGAAAGCACCTACGTTTCTAGAGAGATACGGAATTAAAAAAAAGCATATGCTTCATTGTCTGATTATGTATCTCCTCTTTTACATGCATGCGACTTTTCGCTTGACAACATTGTTAAAATGACCAAATACAGTGAACTCCGGATATAGTAAACCCCCTTGGGACCCACTGACCCGTTTACTATAACCGGAGGTTTACTATAGGTGACATCGTTTATAATAAACTGCTTGTGGCTGTGTTTACTTAAACCGATTATCGTTTATAATAAACTTTTGGAGCCTGAGTTTACTATAACCGACTTCCGCATAATAGATTTTTGAGGGATGAGTTTACTATAACCGATTATCGTTAAAATGAATTTTTTGGTTGTTGCTGTTATAACTTACTACACTTTAACTGAAAAGAGGGAACTTTTTTTTCTTTTCAGATTGTAAATTGGTTTCAGTTATAGATACAGTGAATCACTGAAACACCTGACATGTCACTACAACCACTGGCATGATCCTTATTGTGATGACAGCGGAAAAATCAGGTCCAGTTCCTGCAAACGCTTCCCTTTTGGACAGCCATTCACCTGGCACACTGACCTGTGACAATGAGCGCTTCCCAGACCTGAAGTGGGGTGCATTGGTACAGGAGAGTAAAGAGAACAATTAAATTCTGGTGAACATTATGCTAAACAAAGTCAGTGCCAGGGCACATCCTTGTTTCACTCCATTGTACACTGGGAAGGGGTCAGACACGTCATTTTCCACTAAGTGAGACTTCATATGAAGGATCATTATGATCCTGATAAACTTCGATGGACAAATGAGTTTAGACAGTAGGCCTACATAACCCACAGGTAGAAAGAAACTCGTGGAGAGCGTGGCAGCAGAGAGTCCTCAGAAGAGAAGCCCCCTTCAAGCAAGTGTTTCGGCCCTTATCTCCTGACACTCTAGGGAGGTTGGGCCACACCCGGTTCATGACTCCGGATGTCCCTCTGCTGCCCCCTTTTTTTCTCCCATCTTTGGGATGAGCCATGGCTGGGATTCGAACCCATGACCCTCTGTACATGCCCATTTTCCACTTAATGACTCGCACTCTAACCACTGAGCCACAGGGACACCTGATATTTGTCGGAAAGTTAAGCCTTATGAAGTTCACTTTTGTTCCTCCTTGACCAGATCCAGCTTGAACACCTCTCTGCCGCTTCTGCCATTGCTTTCAGGGCTCTGGCTTTTTCCCTCCCTGCAACTGAGAGCTGTTTCATGAAGCTGTATGCAGACCTTCCTACAAACCCCCTAGCTCCAATTTCTGCAGTGAGGACTTTGACCTGATAGCCTTCTCTCCTCAGGCTGTTTGCCAGATCAGCATACTTTTCAGTCTTGTAGATTTGAGCTGACTCCATTCTGTTCTCATATGGCACCGTGAGCTCGATTATGATCAGCTGCTTGGTTGACTGAGAGTGGACTATTATGTCTGGTCTCATGCCACTCTTGCTGATGATCTCTGGGTGATTCTTCCATTCTGGGAGGTCTGCAGTGCACTCCCAGTCATCTGCCCCGTCCAGCAGACTCTGCCTGCATGTTCCGAGTGGCACTGTTGTTCTTGGCCATGATTTGCTGCCTCCTGCCATGAAGAATGTTGCGGGTGCTTTTGGAGTCCTGATCTTCCCTTTTGTGGTGTTGGTACTAGCCCAGACTACTTGTACAATCTCTTTGAGCACTTGGTTGTGCTTCCATGTGTACCTTCCTTGAGCCAGGGCTACTTTACATGAGCTTAGGACATGCTCCACTGTTTGTTTTTCATGGCAGAGGGGGCATGCAGGATCGTCTGTTTTTCCCCACTTCACCAGGTTTGCATTTGAGGGCAGAAGGTCATATGCAGATCTGAGAATGAAGCTGATCCTGAGAGGGGCCATGTGCCAAATGTCATTCCAAGTGAGACTTCTCTGGAGTGCATTCTCCCACGTTGTCCATTGCCCTTGCTGGCTCTGCTGGACTGCTTTTTGGAGTCTTTTTTGGTCTTCTTCTTTTCTCATCTCCTGAATCATCATGTCTCTTTTGGCTTTTCCTTTGGCCTTTGACCACCATTCAGTTTTGGTCCCCCCCCAGTCCTTGTCTGTTGGTCTGTGTGTGTCCTGTTATTTCTCTGATCTTGAGACTTTCTTTTGCAGAATCCATCGCCTCTTGAACTTTCCATTTTCTGCCTGTCTTCAGCTGGGGCTTGATTGCTTCTACCACCTTGCCTCCTGAGTCCTCCAGCATGCTTTGAAGTCTGATCTTCCCTGCTTTGTATTCCTCCAGGATGGATTTCAGGGGTAGTTTCAGCTTTGCTTGGCGACAGTACAGCGCTATGTCAGTCAGACAGGGTGGGACACCAAGCCATTTCCTTGTGAACTTGTTGATTTTGGCTTCCATTGCCTCCACTATGCTGGTGCAGATGTCGTATATCATCAGAGGCCATAGGAACTTTGGTATCAGTATGAACTGCAGACACCAGACCCTGTATTTGCCAGGGAGCCCACACTGGTCAATGTTCTCCAAGCCTTCTTCCGACATCTGTTTGGTTTCATTTGCTCTTTGTGTCTTTCAGCGTATCATCATACCATCTTCCAAAGCTCTTGACTGGCTCTTCTGTGACTGTTGGAATGGCCTGGTTGGCAACACTGAAGACCACAGATTCGACCATTTTTTCCTTTCCTCAGTGAGAGACTCCGTGATTTCTTTGGCTTGAACTTCATTCTGGATGAGGCAACGATGTCGTCCAGCCTCTCCAGCACATGACGTGTCTCGTCTTCTCTGGATGAAATCACTGTAGTGTCATCCATGAAGGCCTTGAGAGGAGGCATCTTGTATCCATCGCCAAGGTCTGTTTGTCTTGCGTTGCTTGTTGCTGCTTTCAAGATGACTTCCATTGCCAACACGAACAGTATTGGGGAAATTGCACAGCCCATTGCAATACCCACTTCCAAGTTGATCCAATCTGTTGTGTACTCCTTGGGTAGAGAACCGCATTGAGAAGCCATTGAAGTACTTCTTGAGCATGTCGCGGATGTTCTTTGGCACATGGTACATCTCAAGAGCCAACTGTATCATCTCATGGGGTACAGATCCATATGCGTTTGCCAGATCAAGCCACACTACGTCCAGGTCTCTCTTTTCTGTTATTGCTCTTTGGATTGCGTCCCAGATCATTGTGGCGTGTTCTACACAGCCAGCCACGCCTGGGATGCCACCTTTCTGGACTGACACATCCAAGTACTTGTTTTCCATGAGGTACCTGGTCAGCCTTGCTGCCATGACAGAGAAGAAGATTTTCCCTTCGACGTTCAGTAGTGATATTAGCCTGAACTGGCTGATGTCACTTGAGTTTTGCTCTTTGGGGATGTACACACCATCTGCCGTCATCCACTGGCCGCTGATCTTCTGGTTTCTCCAAGCTGATCGCAGCAGCCTGTGGAGCCACTCCAGCACCTTGGGACATTTCTTGTACAGCTGGTAAGGTATTCCGTTCGGCCCTGGTGATGATTTGGCTCTGGCTTTGTCGACCACCTTCTTGATGTCCGCCAACGTTGGAGGCTTGTCATTGAACTGTTCCTCAGGGTTGGTTGGCCACACCAGACCTTGAATGTCGAGTGGTGCTTTGCTCTGTGAGTCAGAGTATGTTTTCCTCAGATGCTGCTCAAGAACTCCTTTGTCCACACTTAGGGTCCCAGATTTTGGCTGCTCAAACAGTGTTCTGGCAAACTGGAAGGGGTCTCTGAAGAAGCGCTCTTGTGTCTTCTTTTTGCTCTTCCTCTTCCTCACAGATTCCGCTTTGCTGAGGGCGCTGTGTTTTGCTTTCAGGTCTTTCCAGAGTTTTTCCAAGCGTTGTTTTTCAGCTGGCAGTGCGGTCTTCATTTGCTTCTTGAGGTTTTTCTTTTGGACCCTGATCTTGTCCATCTCTTCTTGGCGTCTGGATTTCTTTGGAGGTGTTTTCTCTTTGGGTAGTTTTGCTCCATAGGCGTCTCTACATGTGGCATACACAATGTCCCCATATGTGGCTAGTTTGTGTTCCAGGGTGCTTTTCCCTATCAGTGCATCGAGTCTTTGGACGATTTTTGCATCCAGTTTCTCCCAATCTTTAGTTTCGTTTGCTCGTGGCAGGGTGCGTTTCAGGCGCCTGGCATCGAGGGCCTGTGCAAATTCCTCATCCGAACCAACTGCATGGATGTCCTTGGCGATGTGGTTTAAATCCTGGTCTTCCGACGTCTTATCTGCTGATGCAGTGCGCTGCTGCTCATTCAGATGAGTCTTCACACATCCCATCTTTGTTCTGTGGATCTTCATGCCACGGGTGGTAGCGAAACGCTTTCCACAGACACATGGATATTCCATTTGGTCCATGTTCATAGTCCGTTTGGGATTTGCAGTCGTGATTGGTTGAGCACCGATGGATTCATCATTCTCTCCCCCTTTCGGTGAATCCTGGGAGCATCTTTTCCTTTTGCACTTAGTAGCCACATGTTGAAGGCAAAGTGGGGAGCCAGCCCACAGAGCCCTTGGTTCTGGTCTTTCCCAGTGTCCTCCGGTCTTTCCCGGACGTCCTCCGGCCTATTCCCGGAAGTCAATGGTTTACCCATGTATCAGTAGAAAGAAACTCGTGGAGAGCGTGGCAGCAGAGAGTCCTCAGAAGAGAAGCCCCCTTCAAGCAAGTGTTTCGGCCCTTATCTCCTGACACTCTAGGGAGGTTGGGCCACACCCGGTTCATGACTCCGGATGTCCCTCTGCTGCCCCGTTTTTCCCCATCTTTGGGATGAGCCATGGCTGGGATTCGAACCCATGACCCTCTGTACATGCTCATTTTCCACTTAATGACTCGCACTCTAACCACTGAGCCACAGGGACACCTGATATTTGTCGGAAAGTTGAGCCTTATGAAGTTCACTTTTGTTCCTCCTTGACCAGATCCAGCTTGAACACCTCTCTGCCGCTTCTGCCATTGCTTTCAGGGCTCTGGCTTTTTCCCTCCCTGCAACTGAGAGCTGTTTCATGAAGCTGTATGCAGACCTTCCTACAAACCCCCTAGCTCCAATTTCTGCAGTGAGGACTTTGACCTGATAGCCACAAACTCTCACTACTGACAGTATCAAAAGCTTTTATCAGGCCAACAAAGAGAATGTAGAAGTTCTGGTTCTGTTCCCTGCACTTCTCTAGTCAGTAACATCACAGGAGTGCCATTATTGTCATGATACACTTGCTGCTTGTCAGTGCAAGAAATAAGCAGATGAGATCCCACAGTGTTTCACATGAATTCAAACTTAATGCATGTTATCCTGATTTTTTTTCTTTTCGAGTAAGTAAATAATATACCCTCATCAGTACAATGTACCAAACTCAGTAAATATGGAGATCACTGGTTGAGTGTGTAACTGTTTATCTCATCATGTGGGCACCCATACTGTACCTTTTGAGAGGAGGAGACATAAAAAAACTGATTTATGAACAGAAAATGTTAAAGGAGACAACAGAGTGACAATAAACAGTAACCATAAGACGTCACCTGTCTCCTGTGAAGATAAGCCGTATTAATATTTAATTTCCGATTGGACTGGCCTCTAAACTGAGTGCCCGTCTGTCATATACTTGCGGGTGGTGCGCACTTCCGTTCAGAAAAATGAACATGGCTGTCCTTAGAAATAAAGAAAGAAAAAAAAGCACATCACACACACACACACACACACACACACACACACACACACACACACACACACACACACACACACACACACCACAAGTTTGCAAACACATGGATATACACACGTACATACACACATAATAATGTGCACATGCACACAGACATACACTGAAAAAGACACACACAATGACTAATACACCGAGACGCACACACAGTGCAGACGCCCATACAGAGCAAATAATAAGTTCACACATAACCAGTAAAAAAAAAATGGAATGATGACAGAGTGAAAGATAGAGAGAGAGAGAGAGAGAGGAGAGAGAGAGAGAGAGAGAGAGAGGAGGGAGGGAGGGAGGGAGGGAGGAGAGAGAGAGGGAGAGAGAGGGAGAGAGAGAGAGAGAGAGAGAGAGAGAGGGAGGGAGGGAGGGAGGGCGGGAGAGAGAGACACACACAATAGTCTTGCAAATGTGTGTGTGTGTGTGTGTGTGTGTGTGTGTGTGTGTGTGTGTGTGTGTGTGTGTGTGTGAGAGAGAGAGAGAGAGAGAGAGAGAGAGAGAGAGAGGAGAGAGAGAGAGAGAGAGAGAGAGGTGAAGTGTTTCTGTGCTGCGGTGGCCTAATTCGTGCAAAATGAACCATTGCAGATCGACTGTATCAGGCTGCACGAAATAATCCTGCGGTTGCCCCTCCATTGGTGTGAACTTCTTTATTGTCATTAGCTGACTGCTTTTTCTGGATTGGATTGATGGAAACGTTTTGATTGACAGCTGTTTGCTCCCTGATTTGTATATATTGGGCATTTTTCTTGTCAGTAATTGCGGTTTCCTTAAATTGTATACTTTGTTATTTTTCTTGTTATTACTTGCACCTTTGATTGGCTGTTCTTTTCTGTATTATTAAGTGATTGTTGTTGTTCTTTGGTCCATTGCCTTGATTCGTTTTTGGAGCTTCTTGCTGTTGTACTTCTATACTCTTTGGTTCATTTGACATCGCTTTTGCTCAGGTGCCTTCTATACTCTTTGGTTCATTTGACATCGCTTTTGCCCAGGTGCCGTCTGAACCTGCCACAGTTTAAGCAGTGATTTATCTAGTGTTCCCTATCACCATTTTATTTAAGCCATACCTAGTGCTATACACTGCAACATGCCTATGACTTTAGACACATGGCCATCCAAACATGGACTTCGTGTAGGGTACCTTAACATCAATAACGCAACAAACAAAAAAGATGACATTGCAACTATACTTCGCAGTGATGGAAACAGTTTTCATGTATTTTGTTTTTCTGAATCCCGGTTATCTTCTCATATATCAGATGCAGAAATGGACATGCCAGGATACCAAATAATGCGACTCGACCCCTATAAACCAAAATCCACTGGCTTACTTATATATCATGCTTCCTCATTAAAATGTAAAAGGCTAGTTAATTTTGAAAATTATGGTGTTGAATCTGTTTGGATTGAAATAAGTATGAAAAATAGTCAACCACTTGCAATAGGCTTTGTCTATAGAAACCCATCAGAAACCACTGATTGGCAGGACAGATTTAATGCAATAATGGATGAAGTAACCATTCTAAGTTATGAGACAATTATTTTAGGAGATTTTAACATTGATCTGTTAAAAAACAAAATCGAAGTGGTATCAAAACTATATATCACATAATTTAGAACAACTAATCGATAGACCAACACGCATAACTGAAAATTCCGCTACTCTAATAGATCATATTTACACAAATGAAAACAGTCCATTATCGAACTTTGTTCCCCTCCCTATGGCTGTAGTGATCACAACCCAATTTGCCTTACTTGGTTCAAAAACCGTGTAAAAATTCCAAAAGTAGGTCATAAAGTTATTTACTACAGGAGCTTTAGAAACTTTAAAGAAGAAGATTTCCTTACTGACCTTTCTGAAGCACAATTTGACCTCATCTATCAAATCAGAGATCCAAATAAAGCAGCTGAATTTTGGATTGATACGTTTTACCTCTGTGTATGATAAACACGCCCCTTTTATAAAGAAAAGGATTAAACAGGAAACAAAACCTCCATGGATAACTAAAGAAATTGACAGAGAAATTAATAAAAGAAATCATTTGAGTAATTTCGGAACGAATGAAGAATTCAGAAAACAAAGAAATAAAGTGACGTCATTAAAACGAAAATCGAAACGTACTTACTTCAGAAAACTGTTAACTTCTACCAAAGATACCAGGCAAATTTGGAAAGCAATTAACATATTAACTAATAAACATATGTCAAAAAGTCAACAAATGAGCTCAGACATATCTGCAGATCAACTAAATAATCATTTTGCACCATAGCAGATAGAATCATATTAAATGATAAATCTAGTGAAAATGATCTCAGTTATTTAGAACAATACATCCATTCTAAAAGATATTCGTGTTCCATTTAGTCTGAAACCCATGACCGTTTTAGATGTTAGTAAAGCCTTGTCTACTTCAACCCAATCAAATACTCGTGATTTAGATGGTATCGAGACAAAAATACTTAAGTTGTCATGTCCTGTTATCACAGATACTTTGACATACTTATACAATTTATGCATAGATAAACAAACTTTTCCTCTAAAATTTAAGGAAGCTAAAGTTATTCCTCTGTATAAAACCGGGGATTCTTCAAACCCATCAAATTACAGACCGATATCCATTTTATCAGCCATAGCAAAACCGATCGAAAAACCATGCATAGGTCTCTGTATTCTTATTTTGCTGATAACAAACTTCTCCATGAAAGTCAGTCGGGCTTTCGAAAACACCATTCTTGCCACACAGCCCTCATACAGCTTATGGACAGTCTTCTTTGCAGCATAAACGAAAATAAATTTGCAGGTATTCTCTTCATAGACTTTGAAAAAGCATTTGATGTCATTAACCATTCTTTGTTGTGCCGTAAACTTGAACTTTACAAACTGACTCCAGAATTCATAAGTCTTATTTCATCTTTTTTATGTGACCGAAAACAATTAGTAGCTGTAGCTGACAAATTGTCAACATTTATGCCTGTCAAATATGGTGTTTCCACAAGGCTCTGTGTTAGGACCTCTTTTGTTTACTATTTACGTTAATGATTTGCCTTGTTTTGTTAAATGTAAATGCGAAATGTTTGCAGATGATACATCTCTTCATGAAACGACTCTGATGTCTATGAATTAACAATTAAGCTTCAAGCAGATATCGATAAACTTACTGAATGGACACAACTAAACCATATGTCCTTAAATGCTATTAAAACAAAGTGCATGTACGTGTCTACAAGACAAAAACGACAAAAAATGAAATCAAATTTTCAGCCTTTACTCATATGCAACAACAAAGTTGAGGAAGTCAGTTCACACAAAACACTAGGTGTCATTATTGACAAAGATTTATCTTGGACTGAACATATAACATTCTTAGCAAAACGCCTTTCAAAAAAAATATTTCAGTTGTCTCGGATAAAAAATTTTCTCGATGGCCACTCTCGAAAACTTTTTTTCTGTGCACATATTTTATCATTAATTGATTATGCATCAACCTTTGGGACAACTGTAGTGAACATAATTTAAAATTAATTCATCGTCTGTACAAACGAGCTTTGAAATTAGTATTGTTAAAATCGAGCTCCTAACTGATGAAGACTACAAACACTCAAAATATATAACCTTCCCAAACAGACTCTTTTTCAAAAAAGCCCTTTGTATGCATAACGTTATTAATGGAACAGCTCCCCAAAAGATTACAGAAACATTTAGAGTCAATTGCCATAGACATAAATCATTTATTGTCCATTCCTAGACCACGCAACAATTTATACAAATCCAGTTTTGTATATTCAGGTGGGAAATCTGTGGAATAAACTCACAAAACCCTTAAAAACTATAAAAAACAAAAACACATTTAAGAAAAAATTGAAAGATTATCTCATGAATTGTTAACCACATATCATACTGAAAAAATGTCCATCCTGTGCAGAAAAGAAATACATTGGTAAAGATATACACTTCATGAATGTAACCATAGGGGCAGCAATGAGCATTGATGCCTTTTACGTGAATGAAGTGAGTGGGGAAAGGGGGGGGGAGGGGGAGGGGGTTTAAAACGGTATGTTTACTTTTCTTTTGATGAAAGGCATTGTACACGATTTGATTTTTGTTGTTGTTGTTGTTGTTGTTTTTTTGTTTGTTGTTTTTTTTTTTTTTTTTTTTTCATAGATGGCTTGATGTAAAAAAGCAGATATGCTGCTTATTCAATGTTTCCATCTATAAATAAAATTTTGACTTTGACTTTGACTTTGACACACACACACACACACACACCACACACACACACACACCACACACAACACACACACACACACGGTGACACACACAATGAGTGAATGACACACACGTGTACATTTCTTGTTCTTCTAAACGCAAGTGTGCGATCTGGCAGCATGCGGCAGAATAATCCACTTTCATCCATGTTGAAGATATCTTTTTTCTCATAGTTTTTGAGAGTGGCAACAGGACATCACCAACCCAGTGATCGATTCATCTACACTATTCCTTTCTCCACTTACTTTTCTGTATGAAAATGTTGTGGCGTATGTTGAAGCGCCTGATCCAACTTTCAGAACAACACCACTCTGTCAAGCCCAGATCTTCGGCAAACTGTTCGGCTTTTGACTTCAAAATAGTGCCGAGACAGGCATGCTGTTCGCCCTTGTTTTCTTGAACCAGTCCAAAAGGGCATTCTCAATCTCGGGCTGCGTTGCACGTCTGTCATGTTTGCGTTTTGAATTGCAGTCCCCCTTATATAATTTTTGTCTTTCAAACTTTCCCTATTTTCACAATCACACTAACTGTTGCTTTAGAAATTCCAAACTCAAGGGGTAACTCGCTTTGCTTCTTGTTGTTTTCTTGAACTTGTTTGATTTAATCTATTCTTTTTTTCAGTGACAGAGTCACACGTTTGTGCGACATTGTTTTGTCAAAGGGAAAATTGGGACCAGGCCAAGAAAAACGTTTACTGTAAGCAGTTGTTTACTATTACCGGCGTTTACTATTCGCGGACTTCACTATAACAGCATGTCAAAGGGAAGTAACTCTCATAAAAAGTTTACTATAGCCAACAGTGGGAAGTTTCAGGGACTTGAAAATGAGTTTACTATAAAGGATGTTTTATTATTTCCGATGTTTACTATATCCGGCTAAAATTAACAGAGACTATGAAGGCTTGGGACCGGGACCAAGAAAAACGTTTACTATAAGCAATTGTTTACTATTTCCAGCGTTTACTATATCAGGAGTTCACTATACCATTTCCCCCTTTGGTTGATGAAGCAAGCAGATTTTTTCTATTCCTATGGTAATATTACTAAAAATGAGAATCCACTTTTGCTTGCTTCTCTTGTTAAAGAATTGATTTACACTGAATATGAATCTTATCTGCATATTTTCACTGATGGTTCAGCTTCGTGTACTTCTGAGGTTGGTGCTGCTTTCGTGATACTTCCCTTACCATTGAAAAAGATTTCATATTACCAAAGGTTGTTCTATTTTCACTGCTGAGTTATTTGCTCTTATGAAAGCTATTAATTTCGTTCTTGATGTGCAAGTTTTACCAGAAAGAATACTGATTTTGTCAGATTCCAAGTCTGCTTTAACGGCTTTACACCTCCAAAATACATCAAGTCGTCCTGATCTCGTCAGTGAAATTTTATTTTCAATTCACCAGTTAATGATGCGAGGTTCTAAAATAACATTATTATGGGTACCCGATCAATGCAATCTTCGAGGGAATGAACTGGCTGATACCTGTGCAAAAGAGGCTTCAATGTGCAAATCGAATACAGTTTTATGTGATATTCCTTATTCGGTTCTTGAAATAAACAATATTCTGACAAAAGCACTCTGGGACCAGAGAAGAACACAGTACCTTGAAGCTGCCATTCAGAAGAACAGATGGGATCTTTCTGCCCCCAGCAGTCATTGTATAAGTCCGCCAGGTTCTATTCGAATCGAAATTTATTGCACAGAATACGGGGGACGGTTGGTTAGGCGGTTTTTAAAACCATCTCCTTTGTGTGTCTGTGGTCAAAACCTTAATGTATCTCATTTTTTACTTCAAGTTCATTAACAAAAGCGTATTTTCAATGTCTTCATGATAGAATTTTGTCTAAAAAATCTACCTTTAACATTAACACCCAATCCAGAAAATGGGTGGAGTCTAGCCAGTTTGGCTGTAAATCTGATCAAGTCTCATCTACTTGGCAGATTTTTCTAACGGATTTTTTTTAAAATGTTTGTTTCTTTTTTGGTTTAGTGGTCTGATGAACACGTAGAGCAAAGAATTTGTTACATGACATAGCTGTCCGACTCTCACGTGTACTAGGTCGCATTATCCATTTACGAAACTTTTGCATAGGTTTTGCGCGCGTTTAAAAGAGAGGGGAAGAGAGAGGGAGAGAGAAGAGAGAGAGAGAGAGAGAAAAAGAGAGAGAGAGGAGGAGAGAGAGAGAGAGAGAGAACTTGGTTTTGTTTATATGTGAGTGCATGTTCGCGTACTCTATAGTTGTTTGTGTTTGGTATGTTTTTAGTGTGTTAGGGAGGGTGCGGTTTGTGTGTGTGTGTGTGTTTTGGGTGTGTGTGGGGTGTGTGGTGTGTGTTGTGTGTGTGTGTGTGCGTGTGCGGCGAGCGTACGTGCGTGCGAGAGAGAGTTTGGTTTTAATTTGTTTTCTGTGAGTGAATATATGTGCGTGCTCGCATACACTGAGCAGGGGGAAGGGAAGCGTGGTTTTTGTGAGTGTGTGGGGTGTGTGTGTGTGGTGTGTGTGTGTGTGTGTGTGTGTGTGTGTGGTGTGTGTGTGAGTGGTATCTGTGAGGATGTGCGTGGTATGGTGGGGTGTGTATGTGGTGTGTGTATGTGTGGGGTGGGGTGTGTGTGGCGTGCGTGCCGTGCGTGCGTGTGTGTGTGTGTGTGTGTGTGTGTGTGTGTGGTGTGTGTGTGTGTGTGGGTTGGTGTGGGGGTTTTTTGTGTGCATGTGTTAATGAGGGAGGGGGGGGGGCCCTTTTCTTTTTTTCTTTTTTTCTTTTTTTTCATGGTGTTCTGTGTGTGTGTGTGTGTTGTGTGTGTGTGTGTGTGTGTGTGTGTGGTGTGCGTGTGTGTGTGTGTTGTGCGTGTGCGGTGCGTGTGCGTGTGTGTGTGTGTGTTTTGTGGGGAAAGAGAGAGAGAGAGAGAGAGAGAGAGAGATTTTTTATTTTCAGTAGAGTTTTAAAATGTAATTTTCTTTATTGTTACAATTTCTGATTTTTATTATGTTACTTACAAAGTTAAATGTTTTTCTGTTAATTTTCCTTTATGATTTTTTTGTCATTCAGATGTTTATTTGTATTATTTTCGTTTTCTCATTAATTTATTAAGGTTTTTTCTTTTTAAAATGCAGTACAACACTATGTTAATCTGACAGTAAATGGTTTCAGTCATCATCAGGTGTGTGTGTGGGGTTGTGTGTTTTGTGTGTGTGTGGGGTGTGTGTGTGTGTGTGTGTGTGTGTGTGTGTGAGTGGGGTGTGTGTGTGAGTGTGTATACGTGTGTGCCTCATGTATGTTGCACGTGTGTGTGCCTGTGCAAAGTGCGTGTGCATGTGTGTGTGTGGGGTGTGTTTGTGGTGTGTGTGGTGTGTGTGTGTGTGTGTGTGTGGTGTGTTTAAATTTTTGGGTTTGTGTAAGCATTCACACGTATCTGCTTATGTATATTACATATATGTGTGTATATAAGTCTGTCTTTGTTTGTGGGCATGTACGCATGTACGTATGTGTATGCAATTTGTGCGTTCATGTGTATTCGAGATGTGTGCACCCCGTGGGGTGTGGGCGGGCGCATGCATGCATGTGCATAGGTGTTCGTAGGAGCGAGCGGGGAATCCAAAAACAGCAGTAAAGTTTGATTTTGAATGATCAAAAACAGATTCACAAATTCTTTTTAAAAAAAAGTGCCGTTTAACCCGTATTAAAATGTCTTTTTACATTACGTCAAGCAGACCAAAGTTACAAATTAACAATGCGCAAAAAAACAAAATATATAAAAATAAAATATAATATATATATATATAGGCGATCCGGGGAAAGAAAGGTGGGAAAAAGGCAATACAATAGACTAAGGGGGTTAAGAGGTTCCGCAGGCAGCTGGGGAAGGGTTTCTCATTTTTGATTTTCCCCCATTTTTTTTATCTTCATTTTTTTTTCCCAAATTAAAAATCTTTTCCAAGTCTTACTGAAAATGACGAAGTTTTTTTCCGCACTTTTTTTCCCCCACTACTTAATTTTCAGCATTAATATATAATATTATATTTTAAAAAAATAAAAATACACGCGAAAAAAAATTTTTTTCCCCCCCCAGCTTGTGAAACGGTCGACTGATTTTCACACCCCCAGTCTGCCGACCGCACTTGGCTCCTTTCCCGCGAAAATTTACCCCCTCTGTCGGGTACACTGAGTTCGGTGCATCCCAAACTGAGGTTTGGTGGGGTGGTGGGTGTTGTGTGTGGTGTGTGGGTGTGGGGCGCGCGCGGTGCTGTGGGGGGTGTGTGCGGTGGGGTGCACTACACACACTCACCCCGGCGCTGCGAGCCATACTTCACACACACACACACAACACACACACCAACACACACACCACACACCCCAAACACAACACAAAACCACAACACACAACCCACACACACACACACACACCCCACACACACAAAACACACCACACACACACACTCACACCAACGGCGCGCTCGGCATGTACACACCCCCCTTTTCCCCCTTTGTCCGATGCACCTTTTTCACCACCACACAACGCGCGCACGGGCTCACACACCCATAAAAACACACACCCACACACACACCACACACACACAACACACACACACAACACACCGCAACCGCACCCTCCTCACATCCCCCATGCGATTTGCCCGGGGGTGCTTAGAAATATACATTTTTTTTTTAAATGACATTTAAAAAGGCAGTCTCTGTCTCGTCTTGTCTGTCTTCTTTTCTGTCTATCTGTCTTAATCTGTCGTCTTCTGTCTCCTCTCTTTTTTTTTTATATAAGACCTCCAATTTATTTTTAAAAACGCGAAGTTTCTTGGAGAAAAAGAAAAAACCCATGTAAAGTTAATAGTCAAAATCAATTGTAACATTCAGGTCTTTATGGTCTGTTTTATAACGGGTTTCCATTTTAGGTTTTGGAAAGAATTTGTTTGTAAAACATTTCCAAAAATTCAGACTGCGATACAAAACTTTTTTACCCTACGACCGGTCAAGCCGGAAATACATACAAGTTATAAAGTACAGATTGTTATGACTGTTGTCAACAGGGAAAAACACTGGGAAATTTTTTCACGTTGGTTTAAACTTCCTGGGTTTGAAAATTTTTTCTGCATATTATTATCTTACTATTATTAATTGTTTATTATTATTATATCATTTTTTTTTTTATTTTTATTATTATTTATGTATTATTTATTATTTTTAAGGTACTTTTAAGCGGGGTCCTTGGGCAAAACCAACCCTAAGCTCTTTAATGATCTTTCTCACTAAATTTCTCACTTTGTCATTAAAAAAATTTATCCCGGGTTTGAACATCAATGGGCTCGAAATTGCGGGTTGTGGCGTACATGGCTATCCGCAGGGAGTGACCCCTTCGGAAAACTGAAAAAAACGGGTCCACCCCCGTTACTCAACGGGTCCAAACCAGTGGAGCCGACAAAGACTCCTGCTGGACACTTCACGTTTTCCGATAATTCAATCATTAAATCATTCACTTTTTTTCCTTTTTTCTTCCCCTTTTTTTCACGCAAAAAACGCCCAAATTTCCCCCTTTTTTTTCTGAAATTGGTGATGAAATTTCATTTTTGGCAGACGTTTTTGCGGCGTTCACGCTCAGGGAAACCCTCAGTGAATTTTCTAAATTCGGGGAATTATTTGGAAATTGATCAAAAACCCATTTTAAATTTCCCAAAGGGGGGTTATCCCCCCGCACCAAAACGGGCCCGGGGATGTTCAAACCTTTTTAACCCCAAAACGGGGCTACGAGTCCACCTCATTCTGGCCCAACCTGTCCCCCGCTATCTTCGCTGTCTCTCCCTCTCTGTCTTTTTCCCCCCCCTTCTCCTCTCTCTCCGCTGTCCCTCTCCTCCCTCTCTCTCTTTTCTCTCCCCTCTCCCCCTCTCTCTCTGCAGAAAAAAGGGGTGGAACGCCCCAAAAGGGAATTAACCTTTCATGTCCGTTTAAATCGGAAAAAAAACTGCCCCAGGGGCCCTTTGGGAAAAGGGAAAAAATTTCTGTCCGATTACTCCGTGTCATTTTCCTTTTCACACATCGTATTTTTTTTAGGCGAGCACCTCCTGGGGGCCCCTTTTTTCAAGGGGTCCAAACGGAAACATTTTTTTTCATAAAAAGGCGGGAGCAACATGGCTTTCCCCTGGGCCCTTAGGGAAACCCCCCAAAAAGGCTCAAAAAGTTCCCCCCGATTTAATTTCGAATTTAGAAATAAAAAACATTTTTCATTTTTAGCTAGGGGGGAAAAATAACAAAAGAAAACAGACAGACAAGAAAAAAGGGGCAGAGAGAGAAGAGAGGAAAAGGGGAAAAAGAAGGGAAGAGAAGGAAGAAGCCCAGACGACAGACGACAGACAGACAGAACAGAGACAAGGGGAGAGAGAGAGAAAAAGGGAAAGGGGGTCGACGTTTACATACATGGCTTTTTACGCAATACTTACACCCTTTTTACTCATTTCTCTTTTTTGATCACCAAATAAAAATGCTTGTTCTGTAAGCACCAACATAAAATGATGAACAGCAAATTTTACAAACGGGTTGAATTTCAGATCAGGGAATTATTTTTTTCGTGTTTCTTCACGGGGCCCGCACGGCGCACTTCAAGTACAAGGGCACACGGCTAAGTAAAGGGGATCAGAGAGGTAAATGATTTGGGCCTTTTACTAAAAACAATCCTTCTGCACCAAAACATGCCTTCCCCCCCCCTTTTTCCTACCCTACCCCACCTTTACCGTCCGCTCAGCTTTTGGGGGTTTTTTTTACGGTCATTCTTTTTTTTGTCGTTTTCCCTTTTTATTTTTGGGGTTTCCTTTTTTTTTTTATCATTTTTTTTTACATATTAGCACTCCCCAAATTTAAAGTTTTCACACTTTTAAAAATAGCCCCCCCTTTTTCCTTTTCCCGGGGGCACACGACCTCAAAATTTAAAATGACCATTTTAAAAAGGGGGAACTCGTTTTTCTAATTTATTTTGCCCTCATAAAAAACTAGTTTACGCAATTTATTGCTCTTTGTGACATCCTGGTTCAATGCAAAAGGGGGAGCTCATTTTCAGAAAATCTTTTTGCCCTTGGAAAAAACGTATTTTTTAAACATTTATTTTGCTCTTTGTGATTTGTATTTAAAAAACCCAAAAGGGGAACCAAGCAAAATTTCAAAAATTTTTTTAAAATTTTTTACTCATTTAAATTTTTTTGGTTTTTTTTTTTTTAAAAATTTGGAATTCTTTTTTTTTTAAACGGCGAACTACTTTTAAAAAAAACCGTATAAAATTTTTTATAGGGAGAAAAGCCATGGGGGGAAATTTATTTTTAAAAAAGGCGATGGGATCGGGCCTCGAAACGTGTGTAAAAACTTTTTAAAAGGGGATTAATTTTTGACGAAGTTTGCCACTTCAAAACATAAATAAATCCTTTTTTTTTACTCAGCCCCATTCCCAAAAAAAATTTTCGGAAAACATTTCGGGCCCTTCGAGATAAATGCCCAGACACCATTTGCGGACACCCCATTTTGGGGTAAGGGTAGTAGACGAGCAAAGTGTTTACAAGTTTTGGAACCCCTGTGGGGGACCCCATTTTTTTCCCAAATGAAAACCCGTTTTTCCTTTGTGAGGCGTGCGTCTTGCGTGCGTGCTACGACTGATTCGGATTGCGTGCGTGCGTGCGTGGGGTGTGTGTGGTTGTGTGTTTTGGTGTGTTTTTGGGGTTTTTTTCTTTTTTTGGGGGGGTTTTGGTGTGTGTTTGTTGTGTGGGTGGTGGGTGTTTTTGGGGGGGAAAAGGGGGGCGAAAAAGGGGCGATATTCACATGTAGTTTGGGGGTTTGGTTTTGGGAAGAGAGGAGACAAATTTAAAAAAGGAGAGACAGGCCCAGGAACAAGATACCACAATGAAACGAAGGTTAAAAAAAACTTCCCAAAAAACAACAAAGTTTATAAGAGGAAACCCATTAATTAAATACCCCCACAACAAAAAAACCAAACACACACAACAAAAACCCAATAAAACCAAAAAAACAAAAAAAAAAAAAAAGGAAAAAAACTGAGGAACAAAAGGGGAAAAGAGGAGAGAAAAGAAGAGAGAGAGAGAGAGAGAGAAGAGAGAGAGAGAAAAGAAAAGAGAGAGGGGGGGGAAAAAGGGGGGATTGTGTTTGGGGGGTGGGGGTGTTGTGTGTGTGGGTTTTTGGCGCGCGCGCGATCGGGGGGGTGAACAAGATTAGGGAAAAGGAAAAGAAAGAAAAAGAGGAAGAGAAGAAGAGAGAAAGAAGAAGAGAGAGAGAAGAGAGAGAAAAGAGAGAAGGGGGTGAAGGAGAAGAGAGGGAGAGAGAGAGAGAGAGAATGGGAGAAAGAGAGAAGAGAAACAAAGAGGAGAGGAGGAAGAGAGAGGGGGGGAAGGAGGAGGGAGAGATTATACCAGCAGACATGCAAAAATAATTTTTCAAAGTGACACTGACAGAATCATGACCAAGTATCAAATTTCAAAAGACAGGGCCCAAATTAAAAAGAGTGACAGACAAATTTCAAATAAAATATTTTCAATCAAGTCTTTTAAAAAAAATAAATAGATTATCAAAAAAGTAAAAGCCTATGCATCAATTATAAATCAAAACCCCCACACACACACCACACACACACACACCCCACACCACGCACGCACGCACGCACGCACGCACGCACGCACGCGCGCACACACACCACACACACACATACACACCACAAAACACACACCAGCCGCACACACACTTACAGACGAAAGACAACAAAAAAAAGAGAAAGACAGACGACGACAGTAAGACAGACAAACACAGACAAGGGAGAGAGAGAGAGAGAGAGGAGAGACGAGAGAGCAAAGATAGAGAAGAGGTGGAAAAGGAGGGGGGGGGGGTGAAATTAACGAACACAAACATTCGGGGGGAAATAATAAATTTCCCCCTTAGCTTGCTTTAAAAAAAAAACCCCCACATTCTTTAAGCCTCAGTCCCTAGGTTTTTTGTAGAAAAATGTCCCGTAGATCTTTTGGAAAATGGTTCAAGAAAATACCACTTCTGGTCTGCAATACTGGGGCCTATCACACATACCCCAAACATCACACGTTTTGGGGCAGGCCCCATTTAAAAGCATGAAAGGCCAGGTCCATGATCATCCCTCTGATTGCCACAGGAAGAAACTGCTGTACAGCTTTTTCACTCCTGTCCCAAAACCTGGACATCCGGGAAAACTTCATGACGATGCAAAATGCATAACCTACGGGCCCGGGGGAAGGCTTCTCACGTGTCCAGTACTGACAGGGATTTTAACAGTCCCCTGCGGCTTCCCCACCTGCAGCCTGTAGTCTTTTCTGGGCATGTACATTTTTATACAAGTTTCTGGCGCGAACCTTTGGGTGCACACGGTAGACTGAAAAAACATCATCCTTCAACTGTTCAAGGTCACTTTTAATAGTACGTAAAATTGTTGCCATTCTACATCAAAAATGCAGCAACTGATTCCTTCTTCTTCCAACAGGGTACTAATCCTCCAGAACATGCCCCACCTGGGCAGAAACATCTTCATACACTCTGATTCCACTTTTTTTTCCTTCCGGGGGTGTTCGCTGTTTCAGTTTTTCGGCTAAAACCCGATTTTTTCTTGGGGGATAGAATGCTTATCTTTATCTTCACCTCTTTTTCTCGCCTGAACATAATCTTGCAAGCATCTATGAAAAACTGCATCGTTACTCCTGTCATGCCTCCCCTTTCCGCTGGTGAAAACTGTGACATAAGGGGTAAAAAAAGACCGTGTGTCAAAACACAGAAGCCTTTTGCCCAAAAAAATCATTTAACCCCGCTTCTGGCACCCCGGAAAAAAAAAAAGTTAAAGGATTTTGAAACCAGGAAAAAGCTATCCACAACAATGCATGTGCCTCCGAACGCATTGACAAGCAAATTATGCGCGCGCCCCCCACACACACACACACACACACACACACACACACACCACACACACACACACACACACAGACTTTTGTGACACAGACCAAAAAATAAGTAAACACACCTCACATACATACACCACGTGCCCCGGCACATAAACCATGCACCTCACATGGACACACAGGCATGCAAGGCGCGCACACACAACACACCACACCACACCACACACACACACACACACACATACACCACACTCACACTCACGCATGCACATACGCACGCACACAACACTCCCCCACCCCCCCCCCCCCCTACCCCCCCCAAGATCACAATTTCGTTTAAATCACTTACCATTTTGATGCTTTCCAATTCTTTTTGTTGAGAAAAATTCCACGCACAAGTCGGGGGCCGGCCTAGGGGAACGTCCTCAATTTTTATAGACACCCATAACACGCCGTGCGCCTCCAAGTGCCACGGATGCTGCCGCCCCGCACGCCCATAATTTTCTGTCCACTCTGTCTTTGTTTGAACCAAATAAAAAATTCGTGATCTTGTCAGCATCCACCCATCACGGAAACTTTATCTCTCTCTGTCGTGCTTTAGCGGCGCGGTTTTTGAGACAGGTTTTTCCTTTTGGGTGGGAGCTCCTCTGACAAATATACACTTGAAAATTTGAGGGCTAAACTCCATTAATTTTAATTTAAATTTTCCTAACATGAGAATACTGCCCCTCTGGGCCCCGTCACAGACTACTTTTAAATAAAGCCTCCACGAAGTGCTTAGCATAACATGGAATTTGAAAAACGCTCAAATCTGCTTTAGGGATAACGCTCGGGGCGCGAGCTGCCGACTTGCCACAGGGAAAAAAAAACACAGAATTTTTTTTCATTCTTTTCACAACTGCAATACCACCCAACAAACCACTTCTTTTTTTGGGGTTTGAATCTTCACTGTCCAAAAACACCGATGCTATAAAACACAGTATCAAACGAGAAAAAACAGCACTTCTTTTGCTGTTTTAATCTTCCTTCCAAATAACACCGATGACATTTAAAAAACAGACAAAGATAATAAAACACACTTCTTTTGCATGTTTTAAACATTTACTGTCCAAAAATGCACCATGACTATTAAAACACAGTATCAAACGATGAAAAAACAGCACGCTTTTAAATGTTGAATTAAACACTGTCCAAAGAAACACAGATGAATTTTTTGAAACACAGAATAAAAACAGCACTTTCCCCTTTATGTTTAATCATTCACTTCCAAAAAATGCACAATAATTGTTAAAACACAGTATTAAACTTAAATTGCATACAAGTACTCCAAACACGTTTTAAATTTATTCAAACTTCCATTACACATGTCGTCTGCCAAGAAGCCACGCGCACGGCCCTGACGTGAGACCCGGACAAAGCTGTACTTTCGGCTATTTTAGTCGCCAAGTCTCTCTCTCTCTCCTCTCTCTGTCTCTCGTGTGTGCTTACAGACAGAAGAGAAAATCAGGTATTGCAACAGTACTCAAAAGCCTTTAACAAAGTCGCTTATGACAGATTTCGATAACGAGAAACGAAAATCTAAGGGGAAAAAAAAAAAAAACAAACAAACAGAATCCTCTGCCAAAGATTTTAACTATAACTAAAGACTCACCAATTCATGAAACCTCGGTTTTATGAAAACCTCGCATACAGCATACAGTTTTTTGGGGTTTTTTTTTTTTGGTTACCCATAAATGCCCGTTCTTGGATAAGCAAATCATTTACCATAACCAGTAAGACATCAGAATATTGCAAACGCAAATTGAAACTGCCAGACGCGGGTTTTCGTCAGATATAGGCGCTCGCTTCGTACATAATTATTACGAATTTACACTTTATCTGCATTCATTCCTGTTTCCGTTTAAAGGACACATATCTTATACTAGTAAACGTTTCTTCAGTTAAGTAAGCGCTGTTGGGTTTGTCCACAAACAGCAGTCTCCACACAAATGGCGGGTGTTTGACAAGAGACGGTACTTCAGATGTGATTGAAGCGGTGGTAATGCGGCTGTTCAGAAAACAAAACAAAAAAAATAAACAACAAACAAACAAATAAGGAAACAAAAGCAACAAAACAACAACAACAAAACGCACCTGTCAAGGCAGACCAGTTTGAGCTTCAACCTTCGATTTTGACGACAATACCTATTAAGGAAAAGATCAGCCGAGAGACCAGTGAGTACTGCAGCTCTGTTGAGTCCTGGAAGCAACGATTACTACATGCCTATCACAGATGTGCTGATGGTCAGCCTGTCAACAGGTTTTACTCTTCATCTGTGTGTGTGTGTGGTGCGTGTGTGTGTGTGTGTGTGTGTGTGTGTGTGTGTGTGTGTGTGTGTGTGTGCGTGTGTGTGCGTGTGTGTGTGTGTGCGCGTGTGTGCATGCGTGCGTGCGTGCGTGTGTGTGTATGTGTGTGTGTATGTGTGTGTGGTGTGTGTGTGTGTGTGTGTGTGTGTGTGAATGGTCTGGAGCAGAAAAAATTTACGTGTGTGTGTGTGTGTGTGTGTGTGTGTGTGTGTGTGTGTGTGTGTGTGTGTGTGTGGTGCGTGCGTGTGTGAATGGTCTGGTGCACTAAAAATATATGCGCGCGCGCATGTGGGTGTGGTCTTGCGCACAAAAATAGACTGTGTGTGTGTGTGTTGTGTGGTGGTGTGTGTGTGTGTGTGTGTGTGTGTGTGTGTGTGTGTGGTGTGTGTGTGTGTGTGTGTGTGTTGTCTGGCGCACAAAAAAATACACATACGTGTGTGCTCTCTACTGACAGTATTGAGGGCCTTGGTCTGGTGAACATAGATGGAAAACAGGTCGGCATTTTGTTCCAGACCATTTTTTCTTCTGGCAGCAAATACCAAACCAATGGTTTCCTGAAGCCACACTGGCTCTCTGACAAAAGCTATCGCTCAAGATGTGTTATAAGGCAGCTCAGCAGAATCCTGCCAAGAATCGTGCTGCTGTAGACAACAAGGCCGCCACAGAAG
>JAMYXO010000065.1:82500-101958 GCA_033310375.1 Conus canariensis | reverse complement strand
CAGAAGAAGAAACGGATGTGTCGAGTCTAGCGGTCTAAAAACTTGAAATCACATGAGTCATATACCAAAGCAAGAGGGCCCAAAATAAAAAAAAATTCATCAACAGCAGCCAGAATCAGAAGTAGAGCGCCTTTCTGGGCGCCAACATCCCTTTAGCCAAAATCCAAAGGCAGTGCATAATTGCATCAGTTTCCGTAATTATTTAATGTACATCTTCGAGTTACATTTATACTCAGAGAATTTTTCACTTTTCTATAAAAAATGTTTTTCCCGTAAAATCCTGAGAGATTTTTGAGTTCTGCTATTCAAGCCCATTACTAGAATACACACTTTTTTTAACAAACTTTCATCAAAAAATCTTCAACTAAAGGGGTTCCTTTTTCAGCTAAAAAAGGTGAAAAAGAAAAAATTTTCCTTTTACGGAACTCAAAACATTTTGTCGCAAAATAATTGGCAATTACTCAAAAAAAATTTGGGGATTGACTCAAAGCTTTCCGAAGAGAGAAAACCCCTTCCTGATCAACAAACAATTCCCCGGTCCCCCCTTTGACAAAATTTGACAGCGGGTTTTGCAAAACCTCATAGTAAAAAAGAATCGAACTTCCACCATAAAAAAAAAAAACGTTTCAACAAAGACAGGAAAAATAAACATAAAAGAAATGAAAAAAAAATCGGATCGGCAATTTTTGTTTAGCCTTAATTTTCCATACAAAAAGAAATGCAAAGCTTTAAAAAACTTTCCCCTTTACCGATACACGGGATATATTATAAAGAGGAAAACCGCGGGTGGGTAACCCTTTGTAATGGTATTTTGGGAACTCGACCCATCCGTGCCTTAAAGGGAAAATTATTAAAATTTCAGAAAGACGGCAAGTACTTTCTGGATTTTCCTTTTGAAGAAAAACCTTATGGGCCGTTAGTAATAGTTAACAGTCTTAAAATTGGGGGATCTCCGGCCCTAATGAACATCCAAAATTTTTCAGAAAAAATCGGTCACCCTTTTTTAGAACCAAAAAAAAGAACCATTAGGGCCCAACTTTATTACGGTAAGGAAACTAAAACTCGGGCGTCATCCGGGACCCCTATGAAAAATACACTTTTCAGAAAGATACCAAATGTTAGAGATATTCTAAAAAAGAAAAAACCCTTTTTGGGGCCCTTATAGCCGTTTGTAACGGCTATTACTAAAAAAAAACATCGGGCACTCCCGGCCCCTTTGCATACCTACGACAGACGAGGCCACTTTTTGAGATACTAGAAAGAAAAACCGTTTAGGGTCGTTAACCCGTTAGTAACGACTAAACGGTAAACTAAAAACGGGGGGCATCTCCGGACCCAAATGAACTACGTAAAAAATTTTTCAGAAAGATCACCAAGTACTATGAGATATTCCAAAAAGAAGAAAACCTTTTGGGGCAGTCATGCCGTTAAAACGGCTTTACGGAAAACTAAAACGTCGGGCTCATCCGTCGCCCAAATGAACATCCCCGCAATTTTCGGAAAGACGGCCAAAGTACTTCTAGATAAAAAAAAGAAGAAAAATTTGGGGGCGTTACCCCTTTGGGGCACGGCTAGGGGGGAAAAACAAAAAGGGGGGTTTTATTCCGGGCCCCTTTAATAAAACTCCTACACACCAAAAAGATCAAAAAAGTGCTTTCTGGATATTCCATAAAAAAAAAAAAACCTTTGGGGGGCCATAAGGGGCCGTTAGAAGGGCCCCTTTTGGGGGAAAATGAAACTGGGGTTTCACCAAACCCCCATAGGAATTTACCTGCTAATTTAAACAAAGAGGGCCCAAGTACTTTCTGAGTTTACCAAAAAAGGGAAAAAAAATTTACGGCCCGGGACACCCGTTTAAAAGGGGGAAAAACGGTAAACTAAACCCCCGGGGGCATTTTTTCCCCCCATTTTAAAAAAACCCCTGCTAATTTAAAAAAAAGGGGGCCAAAATTTTTTTTGGGGAGACTTTTTTAAAAAAAAAAACCTTAGGGGGCCGTTAGTAACGGAAAAGGGGGGTAAACTAAAACGGGGGGCACATCCGTCCCCAAAAATGAACATGGGCTAATTTTAAAAATTTTGGGCCCCATTTTTCGGTTTTTTTCCCAAAAAGAAGAAAAACCGTTAAAAGGTTTTTAACCCCCGGGTTGAAAGGGGGTTTAAACCCTGTAAAAAAAAAACATCTGGCATCTTTTTTTGGCCCTTTAAAAAATATAAAAAAATTTTTCAAAAAGGGGCCCGTTTTTTTGGGGGGGGCGAGGGAAAAAATTTTACCACACACACACCACCCAACCACACAAAACACCACCCCAAAACCCCCCCAAAACCCCTAGACATTTTTTCCTTTTTCCCCAAGTCCCCTTTTAAAGAACTGGGGTACAAAAATTTTTTTTTCATTTAAGGGGTCCCACGCCCCCCCTCCCCCCTCCCTCGCCCCCCTTACGCACAACGGGTTTTTCGCAACGGCCGGGGGGTTTTTTTTAGCCCCGGGGGAAAGGGGCAACACGAAACACTGCCCCTGCCTCTTTTTTTTTAAAAATTTTCCCGGGTTTTTCGGGGGGGTTTTTCCCCCCCCATTTGTAATGTAGTTTGGGGAAGAAAACTGCCACCAAACTCCATCTTTTTTTGGGGAGCCCTCCAGTCCGGGGGAAAAAAGGGGACTTTTCCGTCAACACAGTCTAGATCGGGGCCCCCTTTTTCCCGGGGTGATTTGCTTTTTTAAAGGGGGGGGAAAGCCCCCCCCTTTTTTCCCGCCCTTGGGATGAAAATCTTCCGAAAAAAGCATTGCTTCCTTTTAAGGTTTTTTTTTTTTTTTTAAGGGGTTTAAAAAGGGGGGAAAAAGGGACGAAATTGTTGGGGGCATTTTGGGGGTAAGGGCTTAACCGGGTAACCACCGGGGACTTTGCTTTCATTCAAATAGTAGGGTTTTTTCCCCACGACTTTTTTTCCTTTTGGGCCCCCAGGTAGCCATAAAAAACGTGTTTTTTTTTTCCCTCCCCTAAACTCATTTTTCTTTTAATGCAAAAATTCCAGGAATCGTTTTTGTTTTGGGGCCCCAAAAATTTTTTTTTTTTTAAAGCCCAAACCACCCTCCAAAATTTTTTCACGACGGGGGCCCCCCTTTTCCCCAAGATGTCACCCTTTTACCTTTGGGGGCCCCTTTCATTTTGGGGGATTTACTTTTTTGGCAAAAAACCCCAAAACCCGGGGCCTTTTTGGGGTTTTCCAAAAAGGGGCCCCCGGGTTGGGGGAAGGGGGTTTTTGGGGGGCCCCCCGGGGGCAGAAAAATTGCCCCCCTTCGCGGGGCCTTTTTCGGGGGCCCAAGGTCCCCAGGGGGGGGGGGGGGGCGGTGTTTCCATTTCCCGGACCCCCCCAAAAAACGACCCCCGCCCCAAAACATCAGAGGGCCCATTTCCAGGACACCATTTTAATTTGGGGGGGAAAAACGGGGGGCATGGCGGCTTTCGGGGGGCCCCCTTTCCCAAAAAAAATTTCAGGGAACGGAAAAAAGGGGGGCCCATGCACTCTAAAAACTCGGGGGCATGAGGGCAGGGGTGTAGCCCAATTAGGGAAAAGTGACAGAGGGCCCACTTTTGCGGCCCAAAAAGGGAAACAAAAACGGGGGCGCCGAAAAGTCGTTTTGGCTCGTCGGGCACATTCCCCCCAAAAGAGGGGGAGGAAGGAAGCAACGCAACAGGGGACAAAAAACAAACAGGACGGGCTTTCCCAATTTAAAAAAACCCTAACTGGTTGCAATCGCCCCGTCCTTGCTTGACCGGGAGCAGGGGCAAAACTCATGCCAGTAACGTTATTTTTCCCCTTGGACTCCCTCGTTCCCACCCCCCTTCCCCAAAAATACGGAAAAAAAAAGGGAGCGAGTTTTTTTTCCCCCTTTGGTTTTTTTTACCAACTCTGCCCAAATTTTCAGAAGGGGCGGACAGTGAGATGTTGTTTACACTGACACTACGCGGGACATCAAAAAACCCTCTTTTTCCCCTGCGCTCCCTCTGTTTCTTCGGTCGGTGGGGCCCAAAAACGCTAAAACAGCAAACTGATATGACACGTGTGACGCCGATGCCAGGGGTCAGGATCAAGAAAAAAACCAAAAACCCGGGGCAGAAAAAGCTTTGACCCCAGTGTTGGGTGATATGCCGGAGGGCAAAGAAAAGTGAAATGACAAACGGAATTTGTTTCAAGTCGATCGTGAACAGACCAAAAAAGGGAAAAATAAGAACCAAACCTTGTATTGACAGGGCCAGCATACGCAGATTTTTCGAGTACGGGGAAAAAAGAATCTTGTCAACAAAAACCCATGACTCGCATGTTTGAAACTTTGGGGGGGAAAAGCGAAAAATGGACATTCTCCTCGTCCTGAATGAAGCCAAAAACAAACCCCCAACTTGATCAAGTTTTGGCAACGGAAATTTCCCCGGGCCAAAAATTGACCTTGCGATGTGGCGTTTTTAATTTTCTTTGGGGTTATTTTGCCCCCTGAGATGGAAAGTCCTGGGGCTTTTTGACTTTAAACCATTTCAAAAGCCATCCCGTCGTCCTTGTAAAGCCAGTGCCCGCTTTATTTTACAGCCCCTCCCCCCCCCCTTTTCCCCCCCCACGTCCTCCCCCCCGCGCCTTTTTCCTCACTCGCCCCCTTTTTTCCCCACCCTTTTTTCAAATCCTTTGTAAGGGCCTGGGGCCCCTTAAACCCATTAAAACATTGCAGCCTTTTACCGGGGTTAAACACACACACCACACACACACCACACACACACACACGCGCAGCAGCAGGGGACGACGCCCACGCAGCACAACCCCACACACACACCACCACACCACAAAAAACCCCCACACCACACTTTTATAGGGATTTTCGTATTTTTGGTATCAGTTTCATTTTTTTTTTTTTAAAGCACCAGAAATTTAAAGACTTTTTTTTTGGGTTTTTTAAATTTTTCTGTAGCCGATATGAATGATTCTCCCTGCCTGTGTGATCCTGTCGCCCCTGCACATGATTCGGCGGACCCTGTCCCCCGTGTGAATACTTTGCCGGGATCCATGTCAGCCCCTGCCCTGACTGTGTCTGTGACCTGTCCTCCATGGAATACTTCGCCTGTCTGTATATCCGCGTTAGCCCTTGTCAAAGTAAAATGCGACAGCGAGCTAATCAGGGCCCCCGCCCTCGAAAATTGCGACAAACCGCACGCGCCGGGCTCACCCCACCCCCCCCCCCCCCCCTTTCCACCCCACCCAACACGCACCCCACCGGCCAACGCACGCATGCTGGGCCACCACAGCGCCGCGCCTCGCCCCCCGCCCGCACGCTCCCCGCCGCCGCACGACGCACCACACCACCAACACACACCACACCACACAGCCGCGCGCGCGCCCCGTGCGCCGCGCTCGACATGCGCGAACGTACCACTGATAGAGGGGAAACACCAGAGAAGAGGAAGGGAGAGGGGGAAAGAAAAGGAGATGAAGGAAGGGGGAAGGGGAAAGGGGGGGGAAAAATTTTAAAAAAATTTTGATTTTTCGTTACTCTTGGGAAAAGATATAATTTTAAAAAAAAAACCCCCAAAGCAATTATTTTTCTTATTCGTTTGCGCCCATACAGCTTTCCAAAAACCAAAACCCCTTAAAAAATTGTTCTTTTAAAAATATACCTAAGATTTTACTGAATTTTCTGCAACATGAGAGAGGGGGAACCCAAGGAGATACAGAGAAGAGAGAAGAGAGAGGGGAGAAAGGGGGAAAAGAGAAAAGGGGGGGTAGAGAAGGGGAAGGGGAAAGGGGGGGGAGCATTTTTTATTTGATGTTAATATTTTTATTTCGTGGAACCAAAAAAAACCGCGTTTTTTGTCGATGCCCCTTTCTTGAATTGTGTTTTTTACTATTTTTTGTTGTGTTTGAAATAATTTTGAGGCCCCCAGTTCTAAACAGACTTAAAGTGATATAGAAAAGGCAAAAGGAAATGGGACATTAAAAATGTGGAAAAGTGGGCACACCAACCCACGGCTTTTTTTTTTTTTTTTTCTTTTTTTTTTTTTGTTGTTGTTGGTTTTTTTTGTTTTATCCTACATCTCGACACCTACTCCTGATGCATTTCCTTTTTTTCGTTGCTAGCAATCACCTTAACGCCCCGAACGAACATACCACTTGTCCCCCAACCTGGACGCTAATTTTTAAACAGCTTTACCCCTTGGTAAGCGGTGTCAGTGATAAAATTTTTACATCAGTTTTTTACGCTTTTGGGGGTTTTTTTTTTAAACCTTTTTTCCCATATTTAAAACGGGAAACTTTTGAATTTTTTTAGCACGACACAGAGCAGGTTTTTAAAGGGGAAAAGTATTTAGAATGCAAATGATTTTTAAATGAAAAAAAAAATCTACAATTTTTCAAAGATTTCAGATCCGTTTTATAACTTTTCACCACCGCTACTAAACCCCCCACCCCCCCACAAAACACACACACCCCCACACACACACACACACCACCACACCACACACACAAAACCCACACACACACACAACACACGCCGCGCCACACTCTTTTAATAGAAAAAAAAAATTCCGGAAAAACCAGACCGGGGGGCCCCTTTAAAAATCTGTGCCTTTATTTAACGTCTTTTCCTTTTATTTCCCCGCAACACCTGTTCGGAATAGTTTAGGGAGGACAAGTATACCAAGCACGCGTGTCCTGTATGCGCAAAGCGCTGTCAATTTCACTTATATTGTTTCGTTATAAGCTCCAGGTTTCAGCATATTTTTTTAAGATTTTTAAGCTATCATGTAAAGAAAATGAGGGGAAAAAAGCCCCTCGAAGGGGATCTTTTGCTTACTTTCAGGAAAACTAAAAGATATCCAAATGGGAAAAGACACTTTGCGGCTTTTTTAGTTTTTTCCTTTTCTTGTTTTGGGGGGGGAAAAAGGGCGGAAAAGAGGAGGGAAAACACAGGAGAGAGCGGGGCAAGCCAAAAAAAAAAAAACGGGGAAACAGAAAAAAACCTGCCAACCGAACCATAGTGTAACCAAAATTAATTCAAAAGGGGAACCCTTTGAGGTTTAAAGGGGGTTTTGGGGGAACCTATCTAAGGGCATTGAAAAGTAAGCACCCGGGGGCTCGCCTTGAGGAAGCTGGGGGAACCTCGGGGAAATAACGCAACATTTTCAGAAAATTTATTTTTTCCAAACCGACCCAGGGTACAGCCCCGCGGCTGACAGATTAAAAAAAAAGCCCTTTTTACAAAATTTTAAATTCACATAGGTTTCACGAGCAGGATGAAAAAAACGCTTTTCCAGAAAAAAAATACACAAGTCCCCCCCCCCGCTCCCCCCCCCCCCCCTCCCTTAAGAAGCGTGAAAGGGGGAAATTTTTCCCCTAGAAGAAGCTCCTAAACAGAGCATACCAACTAAAGAATCCACAGAACGGCTGGGGGGGGAAATTTTGCCCCCCCTTTTTTAAAAATCGGGCACCGAAAAAAAACCGCCCCTTCCCAACCAAAATAATGCTTTTTTACTTTTTGGGAGAAAACGACCTCCTAAAGAATCTCATCATCACAGAATTCATGGTAGACAGGGGGTTTTAACCCGACTTGTGAAAGGTTTGGCACTTGCGGTAAAGGGGAACCCGGGATTGGAAAAAGTGTGCTGGATGACTTAAAAAGGGGGTTTAAAAGGAGGAGCGGCATCTTATCCCAAAGGGGCCCAAAACCCTCGCAGCCAAAACCAACACCTAGAGAAAGCGGGGTGCGACAGTGTTTTTTATGTAAAACCCTCAGCTCCAAAGAAAACCCGCAAAAAAAATTTCTTCATTTTTAAACTATCAGACGATGATCACCCACCGCAAGGCCTTTCAAAAAATGTCCATGTGGTTTTGGGGTCAGCCCAAAAAAAAAAAACTCAATGCCAGCCCATGTCCCCAAAAAAAACCCCCACACACCACACCCCCACCCCACACACACCACCCACACACACCACACTGCATTTTATCCCGAAGCATAACCAAAAAACACACGCTACTATTCCCCTCGGTCTCCCCGCCCCGTCCTGCTCTGTCTCTCTCGCCCCTCTTCCCCCTCTCCTCCTCTCTCTCCCCCCTCTCTAAGCTTGGCCTAAAACTTCACCTTTTTTAAAGATAAAACAATCAATCAATAAAACAATCAATCAAATAAAACAATCAAACCTCTCTTAAAAGGGACTTGAAGGCCTGGAAACAACTTTAAAAGAAAATTTGACGAAGGTTTTGAGCATTTTAGAAATGGCCAGAAAAAGGGGGACGAAAATATTCAACAGAGCATCGTTAAACGTTCAAAGCAAAGGGGGTTTTTTTTTTTAATTAAAAATTTGTCGAAGAATATGTAAATTAGAAAATTTTTGGAAAAGGAAAAAAATTTGCTGGAACTATGGGGGAACTGGGGGGGGCCTTTTTCCCCCAAATATTGGTGATTTTTTGAACTTTTTTAAAATTCCCTTCTTTTGACAATGGGGTTAACTTGATAGATGAAAAAACTATGTTTTTTCCCTTTTTTTAGAAGGGGGGGAAAGATGTGATTAATTTTGTGGGTTTTAACAGAATATTTTAACAAAATTTAGCTCGTTATTATTGTTAATGCTTATCAATCAGAAGATATAACGGAGGGAAATCAGGGGAAAAAAGGGATTTTCTACGTTGATTTTTAAATTTGCTCTGCCGCTGCGTTCAGAAACAATTTGTAATAATCGGGGGTTTAAAATTGCCCCTTTTTGACTTTGAGAAGGGGGTTTTTATTCCTTTCGGGGAAAAAATTAAGGCATTTTTTTAAAAAAATGGGAAAAGAGGGAACGTCGTTGAAAAAGTGTACAATGTGAGGTATAGAACAATAAGAACAGTTGCAAAAAATTTTGAATACGCATGTGCACAAGGGGTTCAAAAGGGGTTTTTTTTTTGCCTTTTTGTTTTTTTCCTCCTTTTTAGTTTGCTTCGAATAATCGGAAATGGTCGAAATGGACATTTTTGCTTTTTCATCATTCAAGAGCGTTCAGTAAAAGGTCTTCGAGACAAAAATTGTGTTTTGCGTACATCTTTTTTTTTTTTAAAAGTCGATAGAATAAGACTTTTGTCAGTTTTGTAAATGGAAATTTTTGGGGTGTTTTAGAGATCGTGAGTGTTAAGAGGTTTTGCCCCGTGTGGAATACTTGGTTTTTTACTTTAAAACCAAACTTAGTTTTGGGGTTTTGGTTTTTTAGATATAGTACTAGAGCGAAAAAGGAAAAACCCAGTTATCTTTAAAGGGGGACAGCAAAATTTTTTTTTTTTTTTAAATTTTTTCGATCGGGGTTGCGTTTTTTTTTACAATAGGGCAGAAATGTGGGGTAATAGTGCATATTTTTCATCAAACCTTTTAATGCACTTTGATATTTTGTTAGATAAAGTGAACATTGTAAAGGAAAAACTTCTTTGGCGTTTGTATTGCTTCCCTCCATTAAGAAAAGGGGAAAGTGAAATACATATCATTTTACTTCCTGTTCTGTGTGTTTAAGAGTAAAAATTTAGAAAAAAATTTTACCAATCCAAACATATGACAGAAAACAGGTATTCGGCTTTCCGAAATTAAAACTAAAAAAAACACCCCCTTTAAAATTTTTTAATTTAGGGGGGATGTTTAGGAAGAAGAAAAGAACATTCGGCTTAAAATTTTTTTTTAAAATATTTTTTTAAAATTTATTAATATCATAACAATATAACAGATCCAAAAAAAATTTTAAAAATGCCAACCCCGGGGGCAACTTGGAATTTTTTTTTTTTAAAAAGTATTAAAATCTACAAGCTTGTTTAAGCCTTTTTCAAGTCCTGATGCTACCTGATGATACAAGGCTTAAAAAAAACTTGAGTTTTAAATTTTTCATTTTTTAAAAAAAATTTTTTTTAACTTTTTTATAATATTATATATAATATATTAATATATTATTTTATATATTTATATAAATATAATTTTTTTTTTTTTTTTGGGGGGCCTATCTTTTCATACTAATTTTTTTATACAATTTTACGAACTCCACCAGTTGGGTTTTGGGCCTTAATCAAAAAAAGACCCCATTCTCTCTCTCCTCTCCTCTTCTCTCCTCTTCCCTCTTCTCTCTCCTCTCTCTTCTCTCTCTCTTCTCCATCCAGTCTCAGCCCCCCCCCCATCTACTCATCCCTTTCCTTCATGCTGCAGCCCCACCCCCCCCATTATATTCTTTTTCCCCGGTTGATAGAACAAGAAAAGATGATTTCCTCGACGCGTTCTAACCTTTCACCCCCAAGCTCGGGGGTTTAAAAAGACGTTGGTGAAAATTTCAAATAGGCTCCACAACTCACAAACACAATTCCTGTGTATGAAACTCCCTTTCCCCATCTCAGCTTGTTTTCCGCTTCAGACTTTTTATTATATCCCCGGGGAAAAAGGGAAATTTTTTTGCGGCACAAAAACAAAAAAAAAAAATTTAAAACATTAATAAATCAATCGTTGTAAAACAGGCCTCTAAAAACAAAACAAACATTTTTCCAAAATTGGTTTATGTCAGTAACCAGATATTTAACCCATACAAATCCATCCCAAACATTTCCCACCCCCCACCCCAAACAACACCCACACCCACAACCACAAACAACACACACCACCACCACCACACCCCGCGCGCCACGCCGCACGCCGCAACACACACACAAAACCCACACACACACACACACACCACACACACTCCCTGGTGTTGTGTGCACCCGCACCCAAAACCAGCCCCCTCCCCTTTTCCTCCCCCCTCCCCCCCAAAAAAACCCCCCCAATTTTCCCCCCCCCCGCCCCCCCCCTTCCCCTTCAAAACCCTCCTCAACCGTTGCAAAAATTATAACGGGGGGAGGGAATAAAATTTGTTTTGGGGGGAAACTGAGTGGGAAAAAAGAAGTGATAATGAGAAGAGAGGGAGGGGCTGGACACCCGAAGGGGACGGGAAGGAAAAAACGAGTAGGGAGGTGAGAAAAAAAAGGAGACCCAAAGAGAAAAAACAGATCGTCGGCAGGAGAGACAGACACGAAGAGAGAGAGAGAGAGAGAGGAGAAGGGGGGACAGAACAGACAGACGACAGACAGAGAGGAGAGAGGAGCCGACAGAGAGAGAACAGAGACAGATTTGGAGGGGGAAAGGGAAAGGGCAGAAAGGGGAGAGACAGACGACGGGCGTTAGAGACGGGGCTAAAACAGGCCCAATCCTCTCTCAAAGGGGTATGCCGGGGGTATCATAAAAAAAGGGGCCATTCCTCTCTCAATGGCTAAACCGGGCGTACATCCCCCCTTCTCTAAAGGCTTGCCGGGTATCATCCCCCTTTCCCTGGCTTGACCGGGGGGAAACCCCCCCTTCAAGGCTATGACCAGGGCGATCTCCCCCTTTTCCCAAAGCTGGCCGGGGAATCAAAACCCCTTCAGTCAGGCGCCAGACGCTAGCTCCCAGGACCAGTTTCACTTCTGGGGGAAATCGTTAAAAAAGACCTCCGCGATGCTAGCACAAAAGTTAAAACAATAATAATTAATAATATATGGTTTTTAATAGGCGAATCAAACAATTTCTCAAGGCTTTACAAAACTACTATTTCCCCCCTTCTATTTACAAAAATACACCTTCACCCAACTACAAATACTATTGCTAAAATAACACAAACCCAATCCTCAAATACGACATTCACTTATTGTTAATACACTCAAAAAAAAATCCTATAACGTTCAATCATACAACAAAAAACATGTAATGAGAACATACATACACTATTTTTTTAAAGGCCCGAGGGGTATGAGTTAGGGTTTTCCCCCCCCCCCCCCCCCCCCCCCCCCCAAAAGCATGATTAATTAAAAAATAGAGGGGGGTTTTATTTTTGACTTGAAAGGGAAGGGGAGTTAAATCTGGGGCGGGCGGCGGGGAAAAAGGGGTGTGAGTTAGAGAGGGAAATGGGGAGGGGGGGAAAAAGGGGGACTCAGAGAGAAAAAAAAATCGTCAGGCAGGTGAGAAGCCCCGAGAGATGGGCAGTCGAAATTCCGGAAAAAATGTAATCTTATCTATTAAAACCGGGAAAATTTTTTAAAAAAAATTGATGTTTCATCTATTCTCACGGAAATTTTCCCGAACGTTTTTTTTATTCTTTCTTTTAAAACAGTTCGTTTTTTTCTTTTTAGCGCTAGAAAAAATTTTTGGGGAGGAAATGTCCAAAACAGGGCCACAAAAATTGATGTTTTATTCTTATGGCTCTGAAAAAAAAAATAAAAATCGTTCCTTTACTTCATAAAAATTTTACCACATTTTACCGTCCTTTTTTTTTTTTAAAAAGGCCTTGCTTAGAAGCTGGGGAGACAGCACCCTTTACGATTCGGTTTTTTTTTGGGGGTCAAAACCAGGTTTTTTTCCTTGGGGAAATGTTGAATTTGGTATTGTAAGGGTGTATTCGGTTTGGTAAAATTTTTATTCATGTTTTGGTGTCAGGGGTTTTTTTAAAAACTATATTTTTTCTACAATTTTTTATCACACACCACCCCCCACACACAACACCAAAACCCACCACCCAAAACCCCCAAAGCCCCCGGCCCCCGCACGGGGCCCGCTCACCGCACCACACTACACACATACATAAAAATTTCCCTACTACATCTACTACTAATGCATTCAGTTCTTTATGCATCAACTTGTCAAATCAACAACAATGCCAGTAGTCCAGATTGCAGGCGCATCGATAAAGTTATCTTTCACATACTCTCTCTCTCTCTCTCTCTCTCTCTTTCTTTCTCTCTTTCTATTCCCCCTCTTTCTCTCTTTGTCCCCACGTCCTTTCTCTCTCCCGGCTGGCTCCAATTCTTTGTCAGTCAGTGCTTTAGTCAGCTGATACTATTTAAAGCACAGTTTGAATAGGCAGAGAAACATACATACATACATACATACACACATACATACATACATTCATACATACATACATGTATACAAACATTCATAAAGTAAGATATTTTCTTGACCAGGGCACTCAAGGTCTTCTCCCACGCATAAAAAATGCCTCATACATGTTTCGGTGCAGCACGCTGGGACCTGGGGAACAGCAAGTGCTGAAAGCCACTCTAAAGACTGTTCTCCTCTTCCAAAAGATTACAAAGAATGTCATATTCTCCCCTTTACATTTGAACACCGCCTCTACCTGCTCTTTTAATGTTCATATCCATGACATTTCAAAACCATCTTGACCTCTAGGACAGTTACGAGAAATCGTTGTCCATCACAGGAGTTCCGTTTTTCACACGTTCACCTCTGTCTATGTTCATGTCGTCTTTTACTTAGTCTGGTGGTAAAGTATGGAGTGGTCTGGAGAATGACCCAAGATACAAATCCGGCTTCACAGAAAACATACCATTAACATCTAATTGAATAGTTGTGAACAATGGAACAGCCAAACTCAGCCTTGAGCGCGCGAGCGCGCATGCGCGCGCGTGTGTGTGTGTGTGTGTGTGTGTGTGTATATATATATATTTTATATATATATATATATATATATTATTTGTTGTATTAAAAGCAAGTTAAAATCAAGCTTCTAAAAACATCTACAAATTTGTTTCACGCTGTGCGGTCGTCAGGATGTGATGAGCTTGTGTTGCCAGTGCCACGTATATATATAGCTAGCTGGTTTGCTGTTGTTTTTTTCCCGTGCTACATGTGTTTCTCAGGTGTTGGTTTTTTTTCGCTGATAGGAACTTCCATCTGTGTCTGCAATTGTTAACCATTTCTGTTCTAACATTTAGAGTTGCCAACTGTGGTTTACATAGTATAATGTATTTCTCTGTTAGGCATAGATTGCATTTTTTTGAAATGTTGTTGTATGATGCTGCTCTTTTTAAAATTTTCCAAGATATGTTGTAGTCTATGTTTTTTTCTTTAAGTTTCCAAATGTATTTACTCAATTCTGTTTGGTTTTTGTATCTTTCTTTGTTGAATGATTGTTTATGGTTTGCATATCTAGTTTTGAATTGGTTTTCCGTGATACCTACATATGTTTCTTTTGCGTTCTCTGATGTTACAGTGGCTTGGTACACAATGTTGTTATAAAGGCATTTGTTGCTTAGGGGGCACTGTTCTTTTTTGGTACAGTTACAAGATTTCCTTTCGTTACCCTCCTTTTTTTCTGTGCTGCTTTTCATTTTGTTTGCTGAATCGATGGCATTTTTAAGGTTCGGCATACATGAATATGATAATTTGATGTTGTTTTTGTTGAATATCTTGAATAATTTATGGTCTTTTGGGAAAGATGATGTCAAGATTTTAAAGAATTCTTTCCCTACATTTGTTTTAACTCTTGCATCATATGGGGGATTGTACCATATGATATTCCTTTTCCTGTTCTTTCTGCATCTTTTTGTATCATTGTCTGGATCGTATCTTAGTTTGTAATTGTAGCCACTTGTATGTAACGCCTCTTGGTATTCAGCTGTAGCGTTGTTGAATACTGTTTCGTTACATGACAAATTGGATAGTCTTTTATTTATGCTTTTGGGTATTGTTTTCAGTATGGAGGGTGGGTGATTGCTTTTGATGTTTACATAAACAGGGCGTGTCATTTGGTTTCTTGTATGGTTTATATGTGTGTTGGTTGAGGTCTAACGTTATGTCTAAATAGTTCACTATCTTTTTGTTTGCTTCTATTGTGATTTTTAAGTTTTGGTTGTGGAAAATTTTACACAATTCTTTTTTCTTATTTTCAATATTCTAGGGTTGTCATTCAGAGCGGCAAGGCCGTCATCCCTGTTACAGTCCAGTTTGTTTTTCCAAGTTTTTTTTGAATATTGGATAACATGAATAGTCCGACAAGTTCGCAAGTTTCGGCACCATCGTATGATCCCATTGTGACATCGAAAGTTGAATTCCTGCTTGTGTTCTTAATCCAGGTTTCATTTTTATTGTGCAGTAAAGTTTTCTTTGTGTGGAAAATGATTTCCATTTCTGACCCTGATATTTCTGTGTACTTGTTGGCAAATTTTATAGCTTTAGTTAGTAGCTTTTCATCTATAGATGGGTAGAAATCTACTATGTCAAATGTTATAAAAACTGTATTTTCTTGTTTATTGAGGTTTTTGAACCATTGTATTACTTCATATGTGTTTTTCCAGAGATTGAGTTCAGTGTTTTCTTTTATGTTTTTTTATGGTTTTCTCTAAGATTTTTTACTAATTTTCCCTAGTTCAGATTTGGAAGGGTTTATCAGTCTACATGTTGGGTTGTTCAAGAAATTGGGTTTGTGGTCTTTAAGTGTAATAAAGGCTTCTCTAGCTGCTGTGGTCTCTACTCTGTCACTTAGGTCCATTTGGTGCACAAGTTCCTTTTCTTTCTTTCTGATGTGATCATATGTAGCCTTGTCAGCCTTTCTGTAATTTTTCTGGATATTTTTATCAAGGAGTTTTGAGTACTCTTCAGGTTCTATTTTGTAAAAGTTATTGGTTTTATCCGCCTTCACAAATATTTTGTTGTCATTTTGAATTTGTTTAATTTCCTTTTCTAACGCTGATTGAAATTTGTTATTGGATTTTTTGAAATCTATGTTGGCTAACATTCTTCTCATTTTTTCTTCAAATGCTTTCATTTCTTCAATGGCTGGTGGTACTCGCCATGACTTGAAGTCGTATGTATTTTTATCCTCTTTTTTAGCGTTGGGGTTTAAAAAGAAAAATGCTTTCCATCTCATATTTTTGATGAATTTTTCCGTTTGTCCTATCATTTTCTTCATGTAGCACTGGGGTTTAGCTAACGGAATGTTTTTGATGGATTGTTTAAAGTTGATTTTTTCCATTTTAAAATTTGCTGATTCAAAGTGCTCAACGTATGGAGCAGTTAAGAGAATGGTACTGAGGATCAGCGCAATCTTAAAAACAGTGCTCAACCACAGTGGGAGCGACATTTGTTGTATTAAAAGCAAGTTAAAATCAAGCTTCTAAAAACATCTACAAATTTGTTTCACGCTGTGCGGTCGTCAGGATGTGATGAGCTTGTGTTGCCAGTGCCACGTATATATATAGCTAGCTGGTTTGCTGTTGTTTTTTTCCCGTGCTACATGTGTTTCTCAGGTGTTGGTTTTTTTCGCTGATAGGAACTTCCATCTGTGTCTGCAATTGTTAACCATTTCTGTTCTAACATTTAGAGTTGCCAACTGTGGTTTACATAGTATAATGTATTTCTCTGTTAGGCATAGATTGCATTTTTTTGAAATGTTGTTGTATGATGCTGCTCTTTTTAAAATTTTCCAAGATATGTTGTAGTCTATGTTTTTTTCTTTAAGTTTCCAAATGTATTTACTCAATTCTGTTTGGTTTTTGTATCTTTCTTTGTTGAATGATTGTTTATGGTTTGCATATCTAGTTTTGAATTGGTTTTCCGTGATACCTACATATGTTTCTTTTGCGTTCTCTGATGTTACAGTGGCTTGGTACACAATGTTGTTATAAAGGCATTTGTTGCTTAGGGGGCACTGTTCTTTTTTGGTACAGTTACAAGATTTCCTTTCGTTACCCTCCTTTTTTTTCTGTGCTGCTTTTCATTTTGTTTGCTGAATCGATGGCATTTTTAAGGTTCGGCATACATGAATATGATAATTTGATGTTGTTTTTGTTGAATATCTTGAATAATTTATGGTCTTTTGGGAAAGATGATGTCAAGATTTTAAAGAATTCTTTCCCTACATTTGTTTTAACTCTTGCATCATATGGGGGATTGTACCATATGATATTCCTTTTCCTGTTCTTTCTGCATCTTTTTGTATCATTGTCTGGATCGTATCTTAGTTTGTAATTGTAGCCACTTGTATGTAACGCCTCTTGGTATTCAGCTGTAGCGTTGTTGAATACTGTTTCGTTACATGACAAATTGGATAGTCTTTTATTTATGCTTTTGGGTATTGTTTTCAGTATGGAGGGTGGGTGATTGCTTTTGATGTTTACATAAACAGGCGTGTCATTTGGTTTCTTGTATGGTTTATATGTGTGTTGGTTGAGGTCTAACGTTATGTCTAAATAGTTCACTATCTTTTTGTTTGCTTCTATTGTGATTTTTAAGTTTTGGTTGTGGAAAATTTTACACAATTCTTTTTTCTTATTTTCAATATTTCTAGGGTTGTCATTCAGAGCGGCAAGGCCGTCATCCCTGTACAGTCCAGTTTTGTTTTCCAAGTTTTTTTTGAATATTGGATAACATGAATAGTCCGACAAGTTCGCAAGTTTCGGCACCATCGTATGATCCCATTGTGACATCGAAAGTTGAATTCCTGCTTGTGTTCTTAATCCAGGTTTCATTTTTATTGTGCAGTAAAGTTTTCTTTGTGTGGAAAATGATTTCCATTTCTGACCCTGATATTTCTGTGTACTTGTTGGCAAATTTTATAGCTTTAGTTAGTAGCTTTTCATCTATAGATGGGTAGAAATCTACTATGTCAAATGTTATAAAAACTGTATTTTCTTGTTTATTGAGGTTTTTGAACCATTGTATTACTTCATATGTGTTTTTCCAGAGATTGAGTTCAGTGTTTTCTTTTATGTTTTTTATGGTTTTCTCTAAGATTTTTTTTACTAATTTTCCCTAGTTCAGATTTGGAAGGGTTTATCAGTCTACATGTTGGGTTGTTCAAGAAATTGGGTTTGTGGTCTTTAAGTGTAATAAAGGCTTCTCTAGCTGCTGTGGTCTCTACTCTGTCACTTAGGTCCATTTGCCGCTCTGAATGACAACCCTAGAAATATTGAAAATAAGAAAAAAGAATTGTGTAAAATTTTCCACAACCAAAACTTAAAAATCACAATAGAAGCAAACAAAAAGATAGTGAACTATTTAGACATAACGTTAGACCTCAACCAACACACATATAAACCATACAAGAAACCAAATGACACGCCTGTTTATGTAAACATCAAAAGCAATCACCCACCCTCCATACTGAAAACAATACCCAAAAGCATAAATAAAAGACTATCCAATTTGTCATGTAACGAAACAGTATTCAACAACGCTACAGCTGAATACCAAGAGGCGTTACATACAAGTGGCTACAATTACAAACTAAGATACGATCCAGACAATGATACAAAAAGATGCAGAAAGAACAGGAAAAGGAATATCATATGGTACAATCCCCCATATGATGCAAGAGTTAAAACAAATGTAGGGAAAGAATTCTTTAAAATCTTGACATCATCTTTCCCAAAAGACCATAAATTATTCAAGATATTCAACAAAAACAACATCAAATTATCATATTCATGTATGCCGAACCTTAAAAATGCCATCGATTCAGCAAACAAAATGAAAAGCAGCACAGAAAAAAAGGAGGGTAACGAAAGGAAATCTTGTAACTGTACCAAAAAAGAACAGTGCCCCCTAAGCAACAAATGCCTTTATAACAACATTGTGTACCAAGCCACTGTAACATCAGAGAACGCAAAAGAAACATATGTAGGTATCACGGAAAACCAATTCAAAACTAGATATGCAAACCATAAACAATCATTCAACAAAGAAAGATACAAAAACCAAACAGAATTGAGTAAATACATTTGGAAACTTAAAGAAAAAAACATAGACTACAACATATCTTGGAAAATTTTAAAAAGAGCAGCATCATACAACAACATTTCAAAAAATGCAATCTATGCCTAACAGAGAAATACATTATACTATGTAAACCACAGTTGCAACTCTAAATGTTAGAACAGAAATGGTTAACAATTGCAGACACAGATGGAAGTTTCCTATCAGCGAAAAAAACCAACACCTGAAGAAACACATGAGCACGGGAAAAAAAAACACGCAAACCAGCTAGCTATATATATACGTGGCACTGGCAACACAAGCTCATCACATCCTGACGACCGCACAGCGTGAAACAAATTTGTAGATGTTTTTAGAAGCTTGATTTTAACTTGCTTTTAATACAACAAATGTCGCTCCCACTGTGGTTGAGCACTGTTTTTAAGATTGCGCTGATCCTCAGTACCATTCTCTCTCTCTCTCTCTCTCTCTCTCTCTCTCTCTCTCTCTCTCTCTCTCTCTCTCTATATATATATATATATATATATATATATATATATATATATTATGTGTGTGTGTGTGTGTGTGTGTGTGTGTGTGTGTGTGTGTGTGTGTGTGGGCGTGTGTGTGTGTGTGTGTTGTGTGTGTGTGTGTGTGTGTGTGTGTTTTGTGTGTTTAATACATTTTTGCAATATGAAAATAAAAAATATGAAAATAAATTTCAAAGTATGAAATCTGCAAGCAAAGCGGAAAGTATGTGCTTTTAATACTACCGGAAAATGCTACTGGAAAAGACTTTGAATAATTATTCACCTTGAAACAATACCTCCTTATGTTAGATAGACTGTCTCAACAACAACAACTATACATATATAAAAACAACAACTATATATATATATATATATATATATATATATTATAAT
>JAMYXO010000065.1:65000-77500 GCA_033310375.1 Conus canariensis | reverse complement strand
CTTGTAAAGCTCACTACGCAAATTAAACACCAGTTTGCTAGAAGACAAAACGTTCTCGCCACATTTTTCGATATCAACAAGGCATTTGATCAAGTTTGGCATGATAGGCTTTTATATAAATTAAAAACTATAGGTCTCTCTGGTCATATTTATAAATTTGTTAAAACATTCCTGACCAACAGAAGTATTCAGACAAGAATAGGTAATACTTATTCATCCAAAAGATTACTAGATATGGGTATCCCTCAAGGCTCTGTGATCGCCCTCTTCTCTTTAATATTTTAACTAATGATTTACCTAAATACATTTCAAAAAACTTTAACTTGATTCAATATGCGGATGACATTTGCTTATGGTTGAACGCCACATTAAAAAAGAACACATCAAAAAGATCTGTTAATCACATTAGAAGAATATATCAAAAAGAGTTAGACAACATTGCGAACTTCATGTCTGATAATGGCTTATGCCTGTCGGCTGAAAAATCCCATGTGATGTTATTTGATGCAGGTGGGTCTGCTCACAATACTCCTAACTTCAAAGTACATAATACCACATTGAGCTACACTTCTGAGATTAAATTCCTTGGTGTGCATCTTATGTTAAATCTTTCTTGGAATTTTCACTTGGAACACATAATAAATCAAGCGAGAAAATCTCTTAATCTGCTCAAAGTTATAAGCAAACAAAGTTGGGGCCAGGAAACAAAAAGTTTCATACATCTTGCTTCTGCTTTAGTTAGATCCAAATTGTCATATGCACAAGAGGTCTTTTTTAGTGCTCCTAAGTACTTATTAAAAAAGCTTCAGTGTATAGACTCTAAGGCATTCAGATTAGCCCTTGGTGTTCCATTTCATGCTTCAGCTTTAGGAACATACCATGAAGCTGGTGTCTTACCTCTTGATGACCATCGTGAACTAGCCTGCGCTAAGTACATTCTTCGCTGCTCAGCTATTCAAAGTGCTAACCAAACGGAACTGGATATGAGGTCTGATGTAGACTTCCCTAAACGTGCTAGAAACATTCGAGCCACTAAAACGATACTCACATTTTCTTCTCACTTGTTGACAAATTCAGGTATCAATCATAAAAAGCTTGCTGTGCGTTTTCCCATAAGTCCTGTACCAAACTGAGAGCTCTTCAAACCAAAATTTGATTATAACTATACTACTATATCTAAAACTGATAGTAGAAAGAAACTCGTGGAGAGCATAGCAGCAGAGAGTCCTCAGAAGAGAAGCCCCCTTCAAGCAAGTGTTTCGGCCCTTATCTCCTGACACTCTAGGGGGGTTGGGCCACACCCGGTTCATGACTCCGGATGTCCCTCTGCTGCCCCTTTTTTTTTCCCATCTTGGGACGAGCCATGGCTGGGATTCGAACCCATGACCCTCTGGACATGCTCATTTTCCACTTAATGACTCGCGCTTTAACCACTGAGCCACAGGGACACCTGATATTTGTAGGGAAATTAAGCCTTAGGAAGTTCACTTTTGTTCCTCCTTGACCAGATCCAGCTTGAACACCTCTCTGCCGCTTCTGCCATTGCTTTCAGGGCTCTGTTGTTTTCCTTCCCTGCAACTGAGAGCTGTTTCATGAGGCTGTATGCAGACGTTCCTACAAACCCCCTAGCTCCAATTTCTGCAGTGAGGACTTTGACCTGATAGCCTTCTCTCCTCAGGCTGTTTGCCAGATCAGCATACTTTTCAGTCTTGTAGATTTGAGCTGCCTCCATTCTGTTCTCATATGGCACCGTGAGCTCGATCATGATCAGCTGCTTGGTTGACTGAGAGTGGACTACTATGTCTGGTCTCATGCCACTCTTGCTGATGATCTCTGGGTGACTCTTCCATTCTGGGAGGTCTGCAGTGCACTCCCAGTCATCTGCCCCATCCAGCAGACTCTGCCTGCATGTTTCGAGTGGCACTGTTGTTCTTGGCCATGATTTGCTGCCTCCTGCCGTGAAGAATGTTGCGGGTGCTTTTGGAGTCCTGATTTTCCCTTTTGTGGTGTTGGTACTAGCCCAGACTACTTGTACAATCTCTTTGAGCACTTGGTTGTGCCTCCATGTGTACCTTCCTTGAGCCAGGGCTACTTTACATGAGCTTAGGACATGCTCCACTGTTTGTTTTTCATGGCAGAGGGGGCATGCAGGATCGTCTGTTTTCCCCCACTTCACCAGGTTTGCATTTGAGGGCAGAAGGTCATATGCAGATCTGAGAATGAAGCTGATCCTGAGAGGGGCCATGTGCCAAATGTCATTCCAAGTGAGACTTCTTTGGAGTGCATTCTCCCACGTTGTCCATTGCCCTTGCTGGCTCTGCTGGACTGCTTTTTGGAGTCTTTTTTGGTCTTCTTCTTTCCTCATCTCCTGAATCATCATGTCTCTTTTGGCTTTTCCTTTGGCCTTTGACCACCATTCAGTTTTGGTCACCCCCAGTCCTTGTCTGTTGGTCTGTGTGTGTCCTGTTATTTCTCTGATCTTGAGACTTTCTTTTGCAGAATCCATCGCCTCTTGAACTTTCCATTTTCTGCCTGTCTTCAGCTGGGGCTTGATTGCTTCTACCACCTTGTCTCCTGAGTCCTCCAGCATGCTTTGAAGTCTGATCTTCCCTGCTTTGTATTCCTCCAGGATGGATTTCAGTGGTAGTTTCAGCTTTGCTTGGCGACAGTACAGCGCTATGTCAGTCAGACAGGGTGGGACACCAAGCCATTTCCTTGTGAACTTGTTGATTTTGGCTTCCATTGCCTCCACTATGCTGGTGCAGATGTCGTATATCATCAGAGGCCATAGCAGCTTTGGTATCAGCATGAACTGCAGACACCAGACCTTGTATTTGCCAGGGAGCCCACACTGGTCAATGGTCTCCAAGCCTTCCTCCGCCATCTGCTTGGTTTCTTTTGCTCTTTGTGTGTCTTTCAGCGTATCATCATACCATCTTCCAAGGCTCTTGACTGGTTCTTCTGTGACTGTTGGAATGGCCTGGTTGGCAACACTGAAGACCACAGATCCGGCCACTTTTCCTTTCCTCAGTGAGAGACTCCGTGATTTCTTTGGCTTGAACTTCATTCTGGATGAGGCAACTATGTCGTCCAGCCTCTCCAGCACATGACGTGTCTCGTCTTCTCTGGATGAAATCACTGTAGTGTCATCCATGAAGGCCTTGAGAGGAGGCATCTTGTATCCATCGCCAAGGTCTGTTTGTCTCGCGTTGTTTGTTGCTGCTTTCAAGATGAGTTCCATTGCCAGCACGAACAGTATTGGGGAAATTGCACAGCCCATTGCAATACCCACTTCCAAGTTGATCCAGTCTGTTGTGTACTCCTTGGTAGAGAACCGCATTGAGAAGCCATTGAAGTACTTCTTGAGCATGTCGCGGATGTTCTTTGGCACATGGTACATCTCAAGAGCCAACTGTATCATCTCATGGGGCACAGATCCATATGCGTTTGCCAGATCAAGCCACACTACGTCCAGGTCTCTCTTTTCTGTTTTTGCTTTTTGGATTGCGTCCCAGATCATTGTGGCGTGTTCTACACAGCCAGCCACGCCTGGGATGCCACCTTTCTGGACTGACACATCCAAGTACTTGTTTTCCATCAGGTACTTGGTCAGCCTTGCTGCCATGACAGAGAAGAAGATTTTCCCTTCGACGTTCAGTAGTGATATTGGCCTGAACTGGCTGATGTCACTTGAGTTTTGCTCTTTGGGGATGTACACACCATCTGCCGTCATCCACTGGCCGCTGATCTTCTGGTTTCTCCAAGCCGATCGCAGCAGCTTGTGGAGCCACTCCAGCACCTTGGGACATTTCTTGTAAAGCTGGTAAGGTATTCCGTTTGGCCCTGGTGATGATTTGGCTCTGGCTTTGTCGACCACCTTCTTGATTTCCGCCAACGTTGGAGGCTTGCCATTGAACTGTTCCTCAGGGTTGGTTGGCCACACCAGACCTTGAATGTCGAGTGGTGCTTTGCTCTGTGGGTCAGAGTATGTTTTCCTCAGATGCTGCTCAAGAACTCCTTTGTCCACACTTAGGGTCCCAGATTTTGGCTGCTCAAACAGTGTTCTGGCAAACTGGAAGGGGTCTCTGAAGAAGCGCTCTTGTGTCTTCTTCTTTTTGCTCTTCCTCTTCCTCGCAGATTCCGCTTTGCTGAGGGCGCTGTGTTTTTCTTTCAGGTCTTTCCACAGTTTTTCCAAGCCTTGTTTTTCAGCTGGCAGTGCGGTCTTCATTTGCATCTTGAGGTTTTTCTTTTGGACCCTGATCTTGTCCATCTTTTCTTGGCGTCTGGATTTCTTTGGAGGTGTTTTCTCTTTGGGTAGTTTTGCTCCATAGGCGTCTCTACATGTGGCATACACAATGTCCCCATATGTGGCTAGTTTGTGTTCCAGGGTGCTTTTCCCTATCAGTGCATCGAGTCTTTGGACGATTTTTGCATCCAGTTTCTCCCAATCTTCAGTTTCGTTTGCTCGTGGCAGGTTGAGTTTCAGGCGCCTGGCATCGAGGGCCTGTGCAAATTCCTCATCCGAACCAACAGCGTAGATGTCCTTGGCACTGTGGTTTAAATCCTGGCCTTGGTCTTCCGACGTCTTATCTGCTGATGCAGTGCGCTGCTGCTCATTCAGATGAGTCTTCACACATCCCATCTTTGTTCTGTGGATCTTCATGCCACGGGTGGTAGCGAAACGCTTTCCACAGACACATGGATATTCCATTTGGTCCATGTTCATAGTCCGTTTGGGATTTGCAGTCATGATTGGTTGAGCACCGATGGATTCATCATTCTCTCCCCCTTTCGGTGAATCCTGGGAGCATCTTTTCCTTTTATTCTTAGTAGCCACATGTTTAAGGCAAAGTGGGGAGCCAGCCCACAGAGCCCTCGGTTCTGGTCTTTCCCAGTGTCCTCCGGTCTTTCCCGGATGTCCTCCGGCCTATTCCCGGAAGTCAATGGTTTACCCATGCATCAGTAGAAAGAAACTCGTGGAGAGCGTGGCAGCAGAGAGTCCTCAGAAGAGAAGCCCCCTTCAAGCAAGTGTTTCGGCCCTTATCTCCTGACACTCTAGGGGGGTTGGGCCACACCCGGTTCATGACTCCGGATGTCCCTCTGCTGCCCCTTTTTTTTTTCCCATCTTGGGACGAGCCATGGCTGGGATTCGAACCCATGACCCTCTGGACATGCTCATTTTCCACTTAATGACTCGCGCTTTAACCACTGAGCCACAGGGACACCTGATATTTGTAGGGAAATTAAGCCTTATGAAGTTCACTTTTGTTCCTCCTTGACCAGATCCAGCTTGAACACCTCTCTGCCGCTTCTGCCATTGCTTTCAGGGCTCTGTTTTTTCCTTCCCTGCAACTGAGAGCTGTTTCATGAGGCTGTATGCAGACGTTCCTACAAACCCCCTAGCTCCAATTTCTGCAGTGAGGACTTTGACCTGATAGCCTTCTCTCCTCAGGCTGTTTGCCAGATCAGCATACTTTTCAGTCTTGTAGATTTGAGCTGCCTCCATTCTGTTCTCATATGGCACCGTGAGCTCGATCATGATCAGCTGCTTGGTTGACTGAGAGTGGACTACTATGTCTGGTCTCATGCCACTCTTGCTGATGATCTCTGGGTGACTCTTCCATTCTGGGAGGTCTGCAGTGCACTCCCAGTCATCTGCCCCATCCAGCAGACTCTGCCTGCATGTTTCGAGTGGCACTGTTGTTCTTGGCCATGATTTGCTGCCTCCTGCCGTGAAGAATGTTGCGGGTGCTTTTGGAGTCCTGATTTTCCCTTTTGTGGTGTTGGTACTAGCCCAGACTACTTGTACAATCTCTTTGAGCACTTGGTTGTGCCTCCATGTGTACCTTCCTTGAGCCAGGGCTACTTTACATGAGCTTAGGACATGCTCCACTGTTTGTTTTTCATGGCAGAGGGGGCATGCAGGATCGTCTGTTTTCCCCCACTTCACCAGGTTTGCATTTGAGGGCAGAAGGTCATATGCAGATCTGAGAATGAAGCTGATCCTGAGAGGGGCCATGTGCCAAATGATAACATTAATATTCTAGCTTGCGAAGCAAAATCACATATCAATGATTGTTATCGTCACTTCATAAAAGTCTATACTGATGGGTCTCTATTAAACAATAATGCTGGTTGTGGCTTTGTCATTCCAATTTAGAAAAATTGAGAAGTCCTTTCATCTTGGGGCAAATCTGTCTATTTTTACAGCCGAACTAATAGCAATATTAATGGCCGTAGAGTACATAAATGATTTATCGTTTGACTTTTATGGTATTCTCTTCTGTGTAGATTCTAAGTCAGTTCTTCAAGCTTTAGAATCTACAAATTCAAAAAATCGTGCTGAAGTCATATCAGAAATTAAACTACTTATTCACAACCTTATGTCAAGAGGTATAACAGTTAATTTTTGTTGGGTTCCTTCCCATTGCTTCATATCCGGAAATGAATGGGCTGACAGGATTGCTCGAGCAGGTGCAAACAATTCTGACAATACGGCTACTATTCATATTCCCTTAGCTTACATGAAGGATATTCTCTCTTACAAAGAGCCTCTTTTGAAAAATTTGAGGAATACTACAAAGAAAGTGTTCTCCCCCGAATACACCAACTCGACTCTTCTATACTTTGTTGTACGAACTGTCGAGCAAGTAATCTGTTAAAAAGGGCTTCCTCAGTAAATCCAGTAAACCGTAATACAAACATAGGGTTATATCCAAGACACAATAAACAACTTCTCTCCTTATTATTTCGGTTAAAAATAAATGCATTCAGAACAAAATATGTCAAGAATATTCGATGTGCCTGCGGCGCCCTTGATAATTGTACAACAACACACGTTCTATACTTTTGCCCCTACTTTGATTCCGATTTGTCAGAATTTTGAAATGATGGTTCAAAGTGCATATTCCAGGATACCATGTCTCTCTTAAATTTTGTACGAATTGTTTTGTTAAGCCCAGTTGGCTCAATCCTGTAATTGCTGTTTCATGATCTTATTTTGTACAGTTGTTTGTTTTTACTTTTGATGTTTTTGTTTTTCTTCTTTTTTCTTTTATTATTTTTTTATTAACAGTTTAATTCTTACTTAGAGTTTCTCCTCATCACACACACACACACACAACACACACACACACACACACACACACACACACACACACACACGCACATGCATACGCACGCACACGGGCGCGCACTCACGCACGCACGCAGCACGCACACACTCAAACACACACACACACACACACACACACACACACACACACACACACACAGAAACACACACACACACAACACACAACACACACACACACACACACACACACACACACACACACACACACACACACACCTTGTCTAATATCACATTTAGTGAAAAGACGTTAAATTGAAGAACAACAACAACTCACTGGCTCTTGCACACAAATACTTACACACTCTCACTGTCGAATGCGTTTGCATGCACGTATTTGCAATAAACTGGTTCCTCTGTTCAATTACATACACTCTTACTACGTAGGTCCAATATAGCCTGCTAACCATATCTTTGCCCTGTGGGAAATTGCTGGTATGTAAATCTGATTAGAATGTTTCATTGACTTTAGAATGTTTCATTGAATGACTGGAACATTTCGAATAAATGAATAACCAAATGCATAAATAAATGCATAAATAAATAGATTCATAAATGAATTGAAAATTAATCGTTAGATAAATGAACAAACAAACAGAAATGAATAACATGTAAAATGAAATGAAATAAAACAAAAACCAAAAGTCAGAGAAAACAAAAACCCGGATGCTGAAATCCCGAGCGATGGAACTACCTGCCCTTGATGGAAGTGCGTTCGTTTCAAACTCAACGCGTTGTATGACATTTTGCCACAGCAGCAGTTGCATAATGAAGTATGCATCCGCTCTATTACATTTAAAACGATCAAGAATACTATTATATAGATATTAAGTTGTGAAAGCTGCCTTGTTCGTCAGCATAATCAACACATTTTCGTTACTAAAACACACACACACACACACACACACACACACACACACACACACACACACACACACACACACACACACACACACCCAAAGAGAGCTCTCTGCCCATGAATTTAATGGCAGATACGTCAATGACATTTTTAACCTGTGGATGGTTTCACCAATATTATAACACAGGTTGTGCGAGTTTGGAATGTTCAGACAAAGAAAGATCTATGCAATTAGCAGCAAGTTTTTTTGTTTTTTTTGTTTGTTTTTATTTGTTTGTTTGTTTGTTTGTTTTTTGGTTGTTTTTTTTTTTTTTGTATTCTTTGTTATCCTGTGAAATTAGTACTTTAATCTTCTTACTATAGGCTTTGTTTTAGTTCTGACAACGTGCTGTTATGTTTGATGTGTTGTTGTTGTTGTTGTTGTTGTTGTTGTTGATGTTGTTGTTTTTCATTACATGTTTTCCTTGTGCCACTGAACATTGGTCATGGGAATATTATTACCTACCAGTACTTGGCATTATACAGATACTTTGATAATGCACGTACGTCTGTCTGTTTATCTATCTATCTATCTATCTATCTATCTATCTATCTATCTATCTATTATCTATCTATCTATAACTGTCTGTCTGTCTATCCATCTATCTATTATTCAGTCAATCAAGAAACCAATCTCCGTCTGTCTGTCTGTCTGTCTGTCTGTCTGTCTCTGTCTCTCTCTCTCTCTCTCTCTCTCTCTCTCTCTCTCTCTCTCTCTCTCTCTCTCTCTCTCTCCCCGGTAGCCTGATCTTTTGCGTCATGGACATACTGTCGTCCTTCCGTACAGTGCTAATACTGTCTTTAGTGCTCTTGTGAGATTTCTGGTTGGATCCCTCGTTGCTGGATTCAGATAGATGCATTCCAGCTTTTTCAAATGCAAGGCAGTTTTTTATGCTGCAATTTTCAAGTTGATAAAAAAAATCACACGTCGTTAATAGATACGATTCATCCGGCTCTGACTGGTCACCAAAACAAGAGGGTTTTTGTTTGTTTGTTTGTTTGTTTGTTTTTTACTGTGCTCTGTTAATCCTTTGACTGCTTCTGATAAGTCGATGGGTTGCTGAGAATCCGAAGCTTCCTCGTGAGTGGACGGGACAGACAAGTCACGTCATCAAGTACCCCTGTCTGTCTTGTCTTCTTTCACAGGCGACACTGCCTTTCATCAAGACGAAGAAGTCGCACTTTCAAACTCTATCCCAAAGGGTAAGTACTCTCCTTCTCATTTACACAAACTAAGCTCCATTCAATATTCAGCAGTCAAGGGGTCAAATGCTCACTGTCTCGGAAACATCCTGAAACAAACAAGATGCAAAGCATATAAACGTATTCCCAGTTTATCTTGAATACGCGTGAGATATTCCATAAAGAGGAAAAACCGTTTTGGCCTGTTATAGCCGTTAGTAACGGCTCATCTGGTAAACATGGGCCACTATCTGTGACCCATAATGAACATACCTTCAAATATTCAGAAAGATCGGCCAAATACTTTCTGAGATTTTCCATAAAGAAAAAAGAGGTTATAGGCCACTATAGCTGTAAGTAACAGCTATAACGGTAAAATAAAACATCAGGCTTGATCCATGACTCATAATGAACATACCTACAAATTTTCAGAAAAATCGGCCTAGAACTTTCTAAGATATTCCTTAAAAGGGAAAAGACGTTATTGGCCGTTATAGCCGTTAGTAAGGGTTATAACGGTAAAATAGCATATCGGGCATGATTCGTGACCCATAATGAACATGCCTACAAATTTTCAGAGAGATCGGTCCAGTACTTTGAGATATTCCATAAAGAAGGAAAAGGGTTATGGGCCGTTACGGTCGTCAGTTACGGCCATAACGGTAAAATAACACACGGGCATCATCCGTGACCTATAATGAACATACCTACAAATTTTCAGAAAGATCGGCCCAATCGTTTTGTCTGGAGCTAGTGGAACACATTTTGACCACGGACGGACGGAGACACACACACACACACACACACACACACACACACACACACACACACACACACACACACAACACACTGCACGCGCGCGCGCGCGCGCGCGCGAAATTCAAGATGTTGGACACACGCAGCAACTAATCTACCACGGTGGCCGTTTCGTGGGCCAAGAAATGGGAAAATGAAAACAAGATTTAGTGGGAGACAAATGGTACCTAACAGCACAGTACCGAGAACTCAGAAATTGTCTACCGTGTCCATCAGAGATTATCGGCTGAAAAAAAAAAAAAAAAAAGTTGAAACCCGGCAGGGAGAAGACCCTGGAACTTTGAGCAACTTGGCTACGCAGAATCCAACTCTTCAGCTGACAGGAAACCCTTCAACGGAAAACAAGGAGGTTGGTAGCCATGATTTCAGTTCTCTCGACGCGAAAGAAGTGATTTTGTCTTTTTGCAAACGCATTGAAATGTTGGAGAATGCGTGATTTCTCAAAACAAATTTCTTCTCGAAAACGGATCTAATCGCAAAGTGAGACGACTGCAGGCGGGAATCTAAACAAATCTTAAATAAATGTTAGCGAACCGCCCAGAGAAACGTGGACAAACGAGTCACAAGACAAAACACAACGCGTTTCGATCTCTTAGGTCTTCTTCAGGTGAGATACAAACGAATAAAATAACGAAAATTCACTTAGCTTTGCCCTGTCGTCGTCGGGAGGGCCGCTTTGGGGTCTCCCACACCAGACTCCTCACGTGCCGTCCAATGGTTCCTGCAAGCAGGCTAGAGCCCCGTTTTGAAAGGTGAATTTGTCATGAAGGTGGTCAAGTCTTATGTTATCATTGTCAATGAAACTGATGTTTTTGACTTCAAAGAGGTCAGACGTGATCTTTGCATTGAACAGCAGTCTGTTCACTTCTAATTTTTTTGTCCAGCACTTTTGTTGCTTTGCTGATAACTAACTTCACTTTCTGGTGTTTTTCCACTGCTGATTTCATTGTCTGTACGAAATTCTTACTGACTTTTTCTGCCTCTTCTACCTTCAAGTCATTGACTCCACAATGTACTACGACACAATCAGGCTTTTCCTCGTATCAATCTCTTCTAGGCATTGTTTGACAGCTGATATAGTGTGCTGTTTAAGCTTGGAGACCTTGAAATCATAGGGAATACCCAGGTCTTTTTCCTTGAACTCCGTCTGCAACAGAATCATGGATGACAAGTACTGCTGGATAGTCCTGGCCTTGATCTACTTTTACTTTTTGCACTCCCAGTTCTTATAGAACAGGGAGTACTTTAGAATGGGAACGAAGAAATGCTGTGTGTGTGTGTGTGTGTGTGTGTGTGTGTGTGTGTGTGTGTGTGTGTGTGTGTGTGTGTGTCTGATATCTGATGACGTAGATGGTATTTTTTTGTCGAACAGGTGAGGTGCTGCCTGATGGGCCAGTAGCGCCCATCCCATAGGCTTCTTGGCCCTTTCAGGTAATTGGCGTGTGCACAAAGGTCACATCGGCGGGCACAGCATACAAACATTCCAGGTCTGTTCATGGGTCCATGGAGAGGATGGCGACGTGGTACTGTAGGTTTGTACATTTCTGCTAAGCTGCGTCTTCTATCAGCACCAATGAGCATTTCTTCAGGGAAAATGGTACTTTTTTTGTTAATTGGAATACAGGATGTGCACATTTTGTTTAATAATTTGTCTTTTAGATGGTAACTTTGGGTCATACTGAGTGACCCAAGCCAATTTCTTGGGTTTGGGCTGTCTCTCTTGCCTGATGAGAACACCTTCGGTCTCTGTTAGCTCCCCTTTTGTTTTGTTCAAGTGCTGCCTCAAATTCCCAACCAGCGATTGTAAAATACTTGGCATACACTCTGAGTCTGTCTTTAAGTCTATCATCTTCGCTGCATAACATTCTCAGCCTGGTGCCAACACCTGTTAGTAGACCTTGAACACTGAAGGAGGGTGACAACTGTTCTTTGGAAGGTAACTATGGCCATGTTTGGAAAAAGACATCTGTCTTTATGACACCATCAACTATTGAAAGTTTCATATCCAGATATTCTACCTATCTGTCAAATATTACGGTCTACTTAATATTTGGCGGATTCAGTTCATCCGGGTGTTCGCATAATGATTCCCAGTCCTCACTGTTGGGAAGAATAGTGATACCATCATCTCGATACCTGCTCCAATCTAGGCATTTAAGCTCTTTGCGCCGTTCAGGTTCAACCAGAGAGGAAAGCAAAGGGATTGAGCAATCCTGCATGCGTTTATTGTCTAAGCTGCCCATGAAGACATCAACAAAGTCACAAGCATGGCAGGGTCCCATTGCAGTACCATGGTTGGCTTGGCGAAGACAGTCTTTCCCTCTCCATCCGTGTAGGCTGAGCAATTGTTATCGAGGGCAATTTTTAAACCTCAACAATGCAACATTCAGGTACCTGCACAGGTGAGGGATTCTCTCTCAGAGCTTTCTTAACAGCGGGAATACTCATGTTGTTGTCCACATGGGGGAAAAG
>JAMYXO010000065.1:45000-60000 GCA_033310375.1 Conus canariensis | reverse complement strand
GCATACAAAACACATGTTTTCTATTTCATTTCCCTCATCGTATTATCGTTTACATATACACTGAAGACCTTTCTACACCTGCGTCGTATAATTCTCCATGCAACAATTGATAGTAGTCATAAATATTTATAATGCAACCAGTCCATGAAATATCGCTCTAAATATTTTAACAATTCAACATGTATTCCACCACAAGCAATCTTATCCTTTGACCCGAAATGTTAACATACAATAATTGAAGACTTTAGCTGGGCAACAACTCTTAGAACCATCTATAATGAGCTATTTGCGTTCAAACCCGTACTAACAAAATGTATCAATCGTAGTAATCCATAAATCATTTTCAAAGATAAACATTACTTCCACATGCACGAGCCCATCTATTCGCATAGGTTCCTAGTTGAAACTATTCAGGTTGTATCTAATACATCGCTGTGTAAGACCAGGTCTTGATCAAAAGTCTACTACTTGTGAAGTGTTTTTGTAGAGGCTTTTAGATGACTAACCTGAAGATGAGGACAATTTTCAGCATGGTGTTCATTTCGCCACGGGTTTTCAAGTTGTGTCTAAGCCTTCCAGTAAAACCGAGAGAGAGAGAGAGAGAGAGAGAGAGAGAGAGAGAGAGAGAGAGAGAGAGGAGAGAGAGAGAAGAGAGAGAGAGAATTCGGAATTCAGAATCCCGTTTATTTTCATTTAGGCCAACTCCCGTTATGAGGGAAATGTGAACAACAAAAGAACATTGAAACAACGCTCATTATGACTTTTAAAAAAAAAGCATAACAAAGGAAACACAAACAAAATTCTTAATATGTGGCAGTTTCTCTGAACTTAAATGCTTTTGAAAGAAACATTGAAAGAAAGCTAACAACTTCAACGGATTGAGAAGACATTAATAAACACAGTTTATATAAACACGGTTGACTATAATACTTAGGTTTGATGAACTATTCACAAATACCATTAAGAACTGGACAGCAAATAACAAAATGTATTTCATTTTCTTGTGCTACTTGACATATGGACAAATCAGATCCTCGTTGTTAGCCATTCTGTATCTATAAAGGTTCACTTTTAATTCTGACATTCCTAATCGGAATCGTGTTGTAAGATACTGTAAATGTCTATCAATATTAGTGGCCAGATATGGTTTCAAATCATGCACCTGCAAAAACTGGTATAGAAACTAAATCTATCACTATTGTGAATATGGTCAGACCATTTTTGCCATGTACAATCTATTAATCGTTGCTTGAAAATACTTATAAATAATTTATTCTGATATTTCCCACTCCCTGATTTAACCAGACGTATCCAAACCCATATTCTGTGAAACATCATACTTTGGAGGCCCAGTTATTTTTACCTTTAGAGTCCATATTTAGAAGCATATTGTGGGCTTTTCTAGGAATTCTATCATTACACATTTGCAATAATTTACGCCAATATGGAATGCAATTAACAGCAGAGAAAACAAATATTGGGTAGCTATTAGTTTCTCCGTATATCATATCATTCGGCGTACATCTGCATACACCAAGAATATTTTTTTAGAGCAAATAAATGTACAGATTTGCAACAAGTAGCAGCTTTGTCTAAGGCTCATAATTCGGAGCCGTAAAGTACAATGGGCTGTACTTGGCTATAGAAAAACCTGATGAATACATTAAAGGATGTATCATTCAAAACATACAACATTTTCATAATACATAGTAAAACATTCTTTGCCCTATTTGCCAGATCTTTACAAGCACCTGTGAAACTCAACCGTGCAGAAAACATTATACCTATAATACCTTTATATCATTAACACACTTCCCCACATTTTACATCACCATAAACCACCGTCCATTTCCTTCTTATAGCAACAAGGGATTAACTCACCACCCCCTGCACCGCCCCCCCCCCCCCCCCCCTTACGAAACATAATGATGTTACTTTTTGACATATTAACTTTTAATTGAAGTTTACCAGCTGCATGTCGTGAATTATTCAAATGAGTCTGTAGACCAACAGGCGTTTCCGATATAAAAAAAATATCATTAGCTAATAAGATAATAAACAACCCTAAGGTATCAAGAGACAACAAGGCACCATGTCTACCATTATTGATAACTTCTATAGCTAGTTCATTTATAAACAAAGGAAATAAAACTGGACTACAAGCATCTCCTTGTCTGATCCCAGCTGTACAGTTAATGAAATCTGTCAGTTTACCTCCACAACGGACTCTAGCTCTAACAACATTATACATGTTTTAATACACCTATAGAGCTTACCGCATATACCATTTTTTGGTAGTATTAGCCAAGGTATATTTCTATTGATTGAATTAAATGTCTTTTGAAAATCTATAAAAGCAACATATAGCTAGCGATTACGAGAAAACTGCTTTTGGATAAGTGCCAACAAAGTAAACATGTGATCCACGGTCGAATAACTCTTTTTGAATCCTGCTTGCTTTTCCCCAGTTATATTGTTCTCGTCAACCCATTCTTGTATTCTCCTATAAATAATTATTCAAATAGTTTACTGCTAATGTCACTAAGGGAAATTCTTCTATAATTATTGGGATTGTCCACATCGCCTTTTTAAAATATAGGCAAAATAATTGATTCACACCAATCATCAGGGTACAAGCCCTCATTAAATAACGTATTAAATAATTTATGAAAAAATAGCACAGCCTGCTGTGTTCCGTGTTTAAATAATTCTCCAATAAGACCATCTGGGCCAGCTGACTTGCCATTTTTCAGTTTTCTAATGCTAAAGTAACCTCTTCTATGCATATTGGACGATTAAATGAACTATCTGCATCAGCGTCCACCACTTCTTCATTGACACTGTCACTGACATTCTGTTCTGACAAATTTTGGAAATGATGAAACCAAATATCGCTAGTTATTTTATTCTTTGGTTGTTTTCTTTTGAAAGATACTTTCTGAACAGTCTCCCAGAAGTCTTTTTTGGCATTTAACTGAGGAAATCAACTTATCTATTAAGAACTAATTATACACTTTCCCCTTTCTTTTTAACTTTTTTTTTTTTGTATTCTAGCCTTGCAATACAATAAGCCACTCTATCTTGTGGATCATGAGTACGACAGCTAATTCTTAATAATTTTCTAGCTTTTAGTTTACTGATTCGGCACTCGTTATCATACCAATCATCACACCTGTGATTTCTATTGACACGTATATGCTGCTGTATACACTTAGCACTTTCCTTTAAATACTCATTAAACATGTTCAAAGCTTCATTTACGTCGGATTGTATCATATCTATGGCATTTTCAATTTTTCTAACAACATCTACGCTACATAATAGTTCTTGAAATCGATTAGCACAATCATTATTCCATACAAGTTTCTCTATAACATGATTTACTTGTTCATTATTGACAACAACATTTTCCTTCGGAAAAACAGCAATGAAAGAAACAGGCATGTGATCTGAGTCTATGCGGTCTAAAACTTGAAATTCACATGAGTCATATACCAAAGCAAGAGGGTCCCTTGAAATAATAAAATAATCATCAACACTGCAGCCAGAATCAGATATGTATGTATAGCGTCCTTCTAGGTCGCCATTACATACCCCATTTAGAATACACAAATCCAAGGCAGTGCATACATTTAGCATCAGCTTTCCGTAATTATTTAATGTACAGTCTTCAGAGTTACGATTTATACTCAGAGAATTACTTCACATTGTCTATCAAAAATGTTTTTCCCGTAAAATCCTGAGAGATATTAGATGTTCTGCTATTCAAGTCTCCATTAACTATGACATACACATCTTTTCTTAACAAACATTCTATCAAACAATCTTCAACTAAACTGGTTCCATTTTCAGCATCAAAAAAGGTGTAAAAAGGAGAATTTTCCGGATTACTGTAGCAACAAAAATACAAAACATCTTTGTCTGTTCCAAATAATTGTTTGTCAATTACAAATACACAAAAATTGGAGTGATTGACATCAATAGCTTTCACGAAGGAGATAACTCCTTCCTGATCAAACAAACAATTCCACCTGATGCTCTCCCTTGTCTACTGAATTTGACAGCAGGTTTGCAAAACGCATCATAGTCAGAAAATAGATTATCGAACTTCCACTCATGAAGAAACGTTTCAACAAGACAGGCAAAATCAAACATAAAAGAAATGAAAAGAAATCTGGATCGGCAAGTTTTGACTTTATGCCATTAATATTCCATAACAAAAAGAACAAGATGCAAAGCATATAAACGTTCTCCCAATTTATCCTGAATACACGTGATATATTCCATAAAGAGGAAAAACCGTCTTGGGCTGGTGTAACCATTAGTAATGGCTATTCTGGTAAACATCGACCATCATCTGTGACCTATAATGAACATACTTACAGATTTTCAGAAAGATCGGCCAAGTACTTTCTGAGATTTTCCATTAAGAAGAAAACCATTATGGGCCGTTAGTAATAGCTATAACGGTAAACTTAAACATTGGGCATCATCCGTGACCCATAATGAACATACCCAGAAATTTTCAGAAATATCGGTCACATACTTTTTAAGATATTCCATAAAAAGAAGAACCATTATGGGCCCTTATAGCCTTTATTATCGGCTATAACGGTAAACTAAAACATCGGGCGTCATCCGGGACCCATTATGAACATACCTACACATTTTCAGAAAGATCAGCCAAGTGCTTATGAGATATTCCATAAAGAAGAAAAACCGTTATGGGCCGTTATAGCCGTTAGTAACGGCTATTACGGTAAACTAAAACATCGGGCATCATCCGTGACCCATCATGAACATACCTACAGATTTTCAGAAAGATTGGCCACGTACTTTCTGAGATATTCTATGAAAAAGAAAAACCGTTATGGGTCGTTATAGCCGTTAGTAACGACTATAACGGTAAACTAAAACGTCGGGCATCATCCGTGACCCATAATGAACATACGTACAAATTTTCAGAAAGATCAGCCAAGTACTTATGAGATATTCCATAAAGAAGAAAAACCGTTATAGGCAGTCATAGCCGTTAGTAACGGCTATAACGGTAAACTAAAACGTCGGGCATCATCCGTCGCCCATAATGAACATGCCTGCAAATTTTCAGAAAGATCGGCCAAGTACTATCTGAGATATTCCATAAAGAAGAAAAACTGTTAGGGGCAGTTACAGCCGTTAGTCACGGCTATTACGGTAAACTAAAACATTGGGTATCATCCATGACCCATAATGAACATACCTACACATCTTCAGAAAGATCGACAAAGTGCTTTCTGAGATATTCCATAAAGAAGAAAAACCGTTAGGGGCCAATATAGCCGTTAGTAACGGCTATAACGGTAAACTGAAACATAGGGCATCATCCGTAACCCATAGTGAACATACCTGCTAATTTCACAAAGATCGGCCAAGTACTTTCTGAGATATTCCATAAAGAAGAAAAACCGTTACAGGCCGTTACAGCCGTTAGTAACGGTTATAACGGTAAACTAAAGCACCGGGCATTATTTGTGACCCATATTAAACATACCTGCTAATTTTCACAAAGATCGGCCAAGTACTTTCTGAGACATTCCATAAAGAAGAAAACCGTTACAGGCCGTTAGTAACGGCAATAACGGTAAACTAAAACATTGGGCATCATCCGTGACCCATAATGAACATACTTGCTAATTTTCAAAAAGATCGGCCAAGTACTTTCTGAGATATTCCATAAAGAAGAAAAACCGTTACAGGCCGTTAAAGCCGTTAGTAACGGTTATAACTGTAAAATAAAACATCTGGCATCATCTTTGGCCCATAATGAATATACCTACAAATTTTCAGAAAGATCGGCCCAGTAGTTTTGTCTGGAGCGAGTTGAACACATTTTGACCACACACACACACACACACACACACACACACAACACACACACACACAACCTAGACAGCATTTCTTCGTTCCCATTCTAAAGTACTCCCTGTTTAATAAGAACTGGGAGTACAAAAAGGTTTGTTTTCACTATATGTACACTCACGCTCCCTCCCTCCCTCCGCTCTCTCCCTTACGCACACACGGGATTTTCGCAACTGGCTCTGGCTGGTTACTATAGCTCACCTGGCAACTGTCAACACGAATATCACTGTCCCTGCCTCTGCTGTTTGCGAGATTACCGGTGTTCTTGTTTTTTCTTGACCCCCTACTTGTAATGTAGCATGAGGAAGAAAATCTGGCCAGCCAAACTCCTATCTAGAATCTGTGAGCCCTCCATGTCCATCAAGGAAATGTGACTATCCGTCAATCACTAAGATCATAGATCATGGTGGCTCTCTTCCCGTGTGATCTTGCTTTTTTAAAGTGTGGTGAAAGACCACGCCTGATTTCTCCGACCTTGGATGAGAAATCTTCTCGAACAAAGACATTGCTTCCTTTCAGGTTTTTCTTTCCTTTCAAGGTGTTAACTTTATCCTTGTAAAAGGTGCAGCAAGCAATGATGGGAGAGTCAGGTTTGGCACTAAGTCTGTGAATCCTGTCAAACTCTACTTTCTTAGTCACATTTAGCTTATCATTCAACATAGTATGTACTTTCCCTTCACAGACATCGTTTGTCTCGTTCTGGTCCCTAGGTATGCCATAAAAAAAAGACTGTTACTTTTGACCTCCCCTCTAAATCATCAGTCTTGCTTTCTAACTGCTCAACTTTACTCAGGAGATCAGCGTTAGCTTTGGCCAGAATTTCATTTTCTTTTTTCAAGTCCACCACCTCATCTCTCAAATTTTTCACATCAGACTGCAGGCCGAACACTTTTCCCAAAGATAGTCATACTTTTTATCAACATTGTCAAACTTACAGTTCATGGTGGACAGTACGTTCTGCAGAACATCCATCAACTCTGCTCTTGATGGTTTTTCTCGAAGGGGGTCCCACGTTGAGGAGGAATAGGTGGTCGCTTGCGCCTGGTCTGCAGAAGCAGATGCTACCCTGCTCCTGGTGCTGGTCAGCATGGCCTTCAGTGTCCCAGAGTTGTCCTTCTCAGGAAGGGGTGCAGGGGGGCAGGATGACGTTCCACATCCCCTGACCTCAGCAAAAGAGCCCGCCCCAAAACATACGAGAGGGTCAGTCCAAGAAAGACACCGTCTAACTTTGAACGGGGTGTCAACGTGGAGGCTGTCATGGCGGCTTTTCGAACGGCCCGTTTCCACATAAAGTTCATGTAGACTGGAAGAAAGGTGCCACATGTCACTCTAAAACTCAGCTGGCATGAGGGCATGGTGTTAGTCAATTACTGGCAAAGTGACAGTACTGGACACTGATGCAGGACGCCAAAGTAAACAAAAAACAACGGAGGACGCCGTGAAAAGTACGACTTGCTCAGTCAGTGGCACAATTCACACCCCCAAGAGAGATGCGACGAGAGAGAAAGAGAGATGAGAGAGAGAGAGAGAGAGAGAGACAGACAGACAGACAGACAGACAACAGACAGACAGACAGACAGACAGACAGACAGACAGAGACAGAGACAGAGAGCTTATCACACACTTTAAAACCCTCAACATTTGTTGCAATCAGCCCCGTCCTTGCTTGTACCGTGGTAGCACAGGCAAAACTCATGCCAGTAACGTTACTTTTCCCCTTGGACTCACCTCTGTTCCTCACCCACCTCCATCCACAAATAAGTTGCAAAGAACAGGCAAGTCAGAGTTATTTTTCACCTTCTGGTTTATTTTTACCAACTCTGCCCAAATTGTTCTATGAAGGAGGCGCTGACAGTGAGAATGTTGTTTACACTGACGATCATACTGCAGACAATCAAAATGAACATCATTTGCCTCCCTCTGTTTCTTCGTGTCTGTGTGGGACCCAAAACGCCGAACAGCAAACTGATATGACACTGTGTGACGCCGATGCGCAGGTGGTGACAGTGATCAACGAAGAAAACCGAACCGTGTGGCAGAAACAGCTTTGATTCCGAGTGTTGGTGTAGATAATGCCGAAGGAGGCGAAGCTAAACGTGAAAGTGACAATACGGAATTTGTTTCAAAGTCGATGCTGACTGATACAGAGCACGAAAACCGAGTGAAAGTAAGAAACGCAAACACTTGTAGTACTGACAGGGCCCAGCATACTGCAGAGATTGACGAGTACAGGAAAACATAGAATCTTGTCAACAAAACAACATTGACTCGCATGTATTGGAAACTTTGCAGGGAAGAGCGAAGGAAATGGACATTCTCCTCTGTGCCTGCAATGAAGCCAAACAAATCACCACCAACTTGATCAGAGATGTTGGCAACGGAAATCTTCCACAGGACCAAACTTGACCGTTGCGATGTGGCGTTTTAATTGCATGTGGATTATGTCTATGCCCACATGAGATGGAAAGTCCCGGTGTCGTTTTGTACATTAATACCACAATACAAAAGCCATCCTCGTCGATCTCTTGTAAAGTCCAGTTGTCCTGCTTTATTCTACGAGCCTCCCTCCCCTTCCCGTTATCCCCTCCCCACGTCCTCCGCCCCGTCGCCTATTTCCTCACTCGCTCCCCTTTCCACCACTCCTTCCTTACGAATCCTTATGTGAATGGGCCTGGGATGCCTAAACCACATTAAACTATTCGCATGCTCTCTCTACCTGGTGTTAAACACACACACACACACACACACACACACACACACACACACACACACACACCGACACGCACCGCACGCACGCACGCACGCACGCACACACACACACACACACACACACACACACACACACACACACACACACACACACACACACACTTTGATTCAGCATGTTCTGTATGTTTGTGCACTACTCAGTTATCTAGTCTTTTAAATTTCTTTTTAATGCACCATGTAATTTAACGATCATTTTTTTTTTTTGTTTTTTTTTTTGTACAATTGATTATCTGTAACCGATATGAACTGATTCTCCCTGCCTGTCTGATCCATGTCAGCCCGCTGCACACTGATTCTGTGTCTGTGGCCCATGTCCGTCCAGTGTGAACTACTTCTGCCTGTCTGTATCATCCGCGTTAGCCCATTGTCAAATGTAAAATGTCGACAGCGAGCTAATCACGGGCCCACAGCCTCAGCAATGATTAGCTGACAACCGCACGTGCACGAGTGCTCACCTCCCCCCCCCCCCCTTTCCATCCCCTACACACAGACACGCACGCACACACGCGCCAACGCACGCACGCTTGCGCACACACACATGCGCGCGCGCGCGCTCGCCCGCCCGCCCGCCCGCACGCACGCACGCACACACACACACACACACACACACACACGGAGTTTCAAGATGGCGGAGATAGCCCAGCAGAAGTAATTTCGCCTGCTGAAGTTTTTTTACTGATCTAAGGCACTATGCCTATGCTGACAAGATCAACAAGTTTGGGTGAACGCCTAACGAGCGTTGTAAAAAAGAAAAAGAAGAGACGGCACCAAAAAAGGTGTGAGCATTAAAAATCCAAGCAAAGATGTGCTGGGACCGTTGGGACGCCAGGACCAGGCCCAGAGCTCCATGACAGAGGTAGGCCTACAATCTTTACCTCGAGATAAACAGAAGAAGACGGAAACAAAAGATATCAACACCCAGACGGAGGTCAGTGAGTCTGTTTCGTCCATGATTCAATCGCTTTTCGAGCGCATTGACAGTCTAGAAAAGACAGTGAAAGTCCTGACCGATGCGATTAAAAACCTAACGCCGAGTCTTGTCTTACAAAAAGAACCAAAGAAGACTGAAACATGCCCCTCTGTTGAACTCCCTAGCTTACATACGAAGCCGGGAAAAACTTTCGCGGATGCTGCGAGAACTGCTCCACTGACCCCTGCACCAAAAACATCGGGCAAAACAACAATAAAGCAGAAAGAAAACAAAAAACAAAACGAAACAGAACAAAAGCAAATTGGAGATGTGAAAACTGACGTCAATGAGAGTAAGTCCACGCGTGACGTCAAAGCAGAAAAGAATGTTCGAAAGCGCCACAACAGGGAAAAGCTTCCACGTGTCGTTCTTTTGGGGATTCTGTCTTCAGTGATATCAAATCAAAGAGACTGGGTTGGTCCTACGACTTGTACGTTCGGTCGGGTAAATGCCGCACCACTGAAGATATTCAGAAAACTTTTGAATTTACTACAGCCATAATCGAAAAACAGGAGGGCAAGCCAGTAGATATAGACGCAGTTGTTGTTCATTGTGGAATAAATGACATCAGATCATCAGATCCCAAAACCACGTCTCAAAAGTTCACAAAAGTAATCAAGAACATCGCTGCTGACCATCCCAGCATCAAAATTGTTGTCAGCAAAATCATCCCCGTGCGTGACTCCCAACTTGATGTCAAAAGAGAACTTTTTTAACGCATTTCTAAGTGAAGGGTTACAATTTATGCAGAACGTCTCTTTCATCAACCACTCTAACTTCTCCACCCACGGCAAATTCATGAGGGATGACATCCACCCCAACCCCCGTGGTTCCAGCATCTTGGCGGGCAACGTGGGCCGACATCTGAGGGACATTTTCTGGGAGAGACCGCGAAGAACATCACGCCCTCCTCCTCCCATGTACCACCAGCACTGGCATTCACCCCAACAGCCTAGCCTCCGCAGATACCCTCCTTACCCACGATATGGAAGATCATGGAACATTTTCGAACTTCTTGAGCTTGAGGATTCCTCTAAAATTACATTTCCATAAGAAATTTTGTCTAGGCTTAGTACTTGTCTTAGCTTTGTATAAGCTTCAACAGTGCAATGACTGGCTATTGACTGTCTTTGGATTATATTTTTGAGACTTGTTGCCATCGCGAAATATTGTTATCATAATCTCTCGTTTAGTTGATTGATTAACAACCACCCCCCTCCACCTCCCACTCCCCCTTTTTTTTTATTCAAGTGTATTTCTCTGCGTTATATTTATCATTTTTACGTGAGGTTCATTCGTGTTATTTTTAAAAAACAAATAACTGAATTTCTTCACACTTTCCTTTTTCCTTATCATGACAAAGTCAGTTCCCATTAAGGTTTTACAATGGAACTGCAGGTCTATAAAAACAAACCTGTCTTATTTAACTCAACATCTTGTTTCTTCAAAGTACCAGGTTCTGATTTTACAATCTTTGAATGTAAACCAAAACAGCCTACCTAAACTGGTAAATTATTATTATCCACCAGTGCATGAGATAGTAAATAAAACAGAAAATATTAAGACAGCTATATACATTAATGAAAATATACAGTATACAGTGTGCGATTCCCCAGCCCCTAAGAATGATCCTAATATTCTTTCATGTGCTGCAAGTCTAAAGTTCAATGATCAACTTATAATAAATGTTGTTTCTGTCTACTTACCAAAAGGCCCAACAGAAATTAACACGGAATGGATTCGTACAACACAAAATCCAAACAAAAAGTGGCTAATTTGTGGAGACTTTAATGCACACTCCCCTTTTTGGGAGAAAAATTGCGCTTTTATCACTAGTCACAGATTTTTAGAAAACATAGTAGACTCAAATCTTTACCTTTTAAACGATGGAAGAGTGACTAGAATTCCAGACAATGCAAATCATAGAGCCACCTCCATTGATCTATCTTTAATATCCCCTGCTTTGGCCCATAATTGCACATGGGAACCACTTTGTGACACGCTTGGAAGTGATCATATACCCATTGTTACCACTGTCAATGATCAACAAATATCTAGCGATAGAGATAAAGATGTCATTCCTAAATACAATTATAACTTTGCTGACTGGGAAACATTTAGAGCTTTTTTATGTGCACAAAACATAGATTGCATTAAAGATGATGACATAGACATTTATTACTCAAAATTTACGGAAACAGTACTAAATGCTGCTGATTATGCCATTCCTAAATATGCAGCTCGCAAATCAGATAAACATGCAGGGAATGTATGGTGGAATGATGAATGCCAGAAAGCGGTTGACAAGAAAACAGAAGAATATAAATTATACCTACAAAATCCTGGACCCAAAACGCATGCTCCAATGAAGAAAGCAAATGTCATGAGTAATAGAACGATTGCAAAAGTCAAGCGGGAATATTGGTCTAATTTCTGCACCAATGAAACACATACCCATAAAGACTTACAGAGGGTGTGGAAAAAGTTTAATGAAATGAAAAATGGTGTTCATTTGCCACACTGTCCAATCAAATGTGATGGTAATGAATTACCAAGCAATTCAGAAAAGGCAGAATCATTTGTAGATATGTTTGCTGATATAATGAATGCAAGCAAACTACCAAAAAATCATAAAATTTCAGGGAAAATGAAGAAAGAAATGATGACTATCAAGATCCACAGCGGAAAGATGATCTTTATGTCAATGCTCCAATTACTATACGTGAGTTGAGAGAAGCTATACTTTCCCTGACTAATAAAAAGTCATCAGTAGGCATGGACGCTATTTCTAATATCTTACTTAAACATTTGCCAGACAGTTGGGTACTGTTGCTACACGACTTATTTCAAAAGTGTTGGGAACAGGGACAAAACCCTAAAATATGGAAACATTCTATCATAATACCGATTCCTAAAGAAGGAAAAACGAAAAGTAATAAGAATAATTACAGACCTATATCATTAACTTCGCATGTAGGCAAACTTATGGAAAAGATAGTTTTAAACAGACTAATATTCTATTGTAATAAAAATAAAGTGATCCCAAAAAACCAAGCTGGTTTCCGAAAGGGTAGGTCAACCATTGATCATCTTGTCAAATTGACTACACAGGTAAAGCATCAATTTGCTCACAGAAAGAATATTCTAGCAACCTTTTTTGATATAAAAAAGGCATATGATTGTGTTTGGCATCATAAATTACTATATAAATTGAAACAAATTGGTTTGTCTGGGAACATCTACTTTTACATAAAAGACTTATTGATGAAAAGAAGCATGCAAACAAAGGTGGGAAATTCCTATTCGACTACACGGATGCCTACAATGGGTATTCCACAAGGCTCGGTAATAGCGCCACATCTTTTTAATATATTACTTCATGACCTACCTCAATGTTTGTCAAAAAATGTCAACTTAGTACAATATGCAGATGATATTTGCATGTGGATGAATGTGTCCATGAAAAAGAAGTCACCAAAAAGAGATATAAATTACTATAGAAAAGCTTATCAAATGGAATTAGATAAATTAAATAAATACTTGTTTGAAAATGGACTAACTCTATCAACTGAGAAAACTCATCTGGTTTTATTCAACAATGGTGCTGATCCACCCAATTTACCATCCCTCCATATTGGGTCTGATATTTTGGAATATAAACAAAGGGTAAAGTTTTTGGGGGTTCATATTACTTCTAAGTTAAACTGGAATTGTCACATTGAATACTTGTTATCTAAAGCAAGAAAGACTTTAAATTTTTTAAAAGTTATCAGTAAGCAATACTGGAGCCAAGATGTCAGAGTACTAAAACATCTAGCGATAAGTCTTGTTCGCTCTAGGCTTACGTATGGTCAAGAAGTTTTTTTCACCGCTCCAAAATATTTATTAAACAAATTACAAAGCGTGGATTGTAAAGCTTTTCGATTGGCCTTGGGGGTTCCTTTCCATACATCAACAATAGCAACATATAGAGAGGTAGGAGTACTTCCTTTAAATGAATGCCGTCAGCTTGCCATCGCTAAATATTTGTTAAAAGGCTCTTTAAGTGAAAACAATGTCGAAAATGAAATTGGCTTAAGATCAGATGTTGATTTCCCAAAACGAGCCAAAAACATATCATGTCTTAAAACAATAAAAACTGAAACTCTAGATACTTTTCAACAATCAGGAATAGAATTAGAAGATATGGTAAAATGTAGTAATCCATGTACTGTTATCCCTCCATGGGAATTACAAAAAGGACATTTTGACATTAATTATACCAATGCAAAGAAAAATGAGAATATAAATTTTATTGGCACAGTTGCGAATGAGCATTTATTTCTCAATTATCCAAATCATCTCGAAGTTTATACCGATGGTTCAGTTCTAGAAAATCACGAAGCTGGTGCTGCTTTCACTATCCCCCACTTAAAGGTCAAAAGAGGTTTTTATATTGGAAAGCACAGATCTATATTTACAGCTGAATTAACTGCTATTCTTATGGCTTTGCGTTATTTGCTTGATTTTCCGAAAACTGTGACTCAGATTCTTTTTTGTGTCGATTCAAAATCAGTGTTGTATGCCTTAAGCAATTCAAATTCTAGTGTGAGACAAGATTTGATTTTTGAGATTAACCCGTAGAGTGCCTTTAAGCCGTCAGCTGACGCCGCATTAAAAATGCTTTCCCAGTGCCTATGGGCCGTCCACTGACGTCATGCATTTTTCTTGAATTTTCATTCGTTACTATTTCTATCAACGGACTTAAATAGAGTGTGCGTAGTAAGCCTTATATGTCTGTAGTATTAAAATGATATGTAAATGACCACACGTGAGGGGAAAGCCCATTTATTCTCATCACTGACTGGATGACCAGCCAGCACTTCGTCTGGCTTGCAAAGATGGCGGCGCAACCTTCGACAAGCGCAGCGACCAAATCAACGTATTTACACAGCTGAGCAGGCTCTGCTAATGATTTTTGACAAAGACAATAATCTTTTATTCAACGACTCACTCGAGCATGAAGTGAGATGATGATAGTGATGGAATTGCCAACCGTATTCGTCAGTTATTGTGTCGGGCTGTGTGACCTCAATGTGTGTTCAGCTGACTGGTTTGCCAGCGTCGAACGAGCTCGCCCAGTGTGTACTCTGCACTGCGTGCCAGTGGTCAGTGACGTGGTAGTCAGCGTGAGAGGGGAGCGCGGCCTGCTCGCGGCGCGGCACAGGCCAGAGGGAAAGGTAGGGAAGAGAGCAGTGAAAGAGAGGGTTGAAGTCCAGCAAGGGGCGTGGTGGGGAGAGGGGGGCGTGGTCGTGGACTGACCTGTCTGCATAGAGTGTGAGCGTCTTGATAGACTTCTAAACTGTTTTACTTTCATTTAC
>JAMYXO010000065.1:17500-40000 GCA_033310375.1 Conus canariensis | reverse complement strand
TCAGACGTTATATGTTGCCTTTGTTGACTTTGAGAAGGCTTTTGATTCCATTTATGGAAATTCGTTATAGGCTATTCTATTAAAGAATGGAATAAGAGGTAAACTGTATCGTTGCATTAAAAGTGTACAATGTGAGGTATAGCAACAACTAAGAACAGTTGCAAAATTGTCTGAATACATCATGTGCACAAGTGGGTTCAAACAGGGATATGTCTGTAGCCTTTTATTGTTTTCTCCATCCATTAATGAGTTAGCCTTCGAAATAATCGGAAATGGTCGAAATGGATTCATTTTTGCTTGTTACATCATTCTAAGAGCAGTATCAGTAACTGGTCTTCAGAGACAACTAAATTGCTCGTTCTCTGCAGCTAGCATCTTTTTTTTTTTTTTAAGTCGATTAGAATAAGACAAATATTGTCATGTTTTGTAAAGGTGGATATCTGGGGTGTATTTAGAGATCGTCGTATGTAGTTAAGAGGATTGCTGTGTGTAATAGCTTGGTATTTACTTTACAACCAAACTTAGTTTTGAGGTTTGGCTTGTCAGATATAGTACATAGAGCGAAAAAGGCAATCCTAGTTATCTTGTAGAAGGTGGGCAGCAATTCATTCAGTGTTTTTACTGAGTTATTCGATTCGCGGTTGCAGCTTATTTTACAATATGGAGCAGAAATGTAGGCATAATAGTGACATATTTGTTCAGTACAAACTCTTTAAATTGACACATATATGATAATCTTATGTTAAGATAAAAGTGAACATGTGTGAAGTGACAAACTTCAGATTTGGCGTATCTGATATTGCTTGCCATCCATTTAGAGAACAAGAGAAGATGAAATACATATTCATTTTAGCTGTCCTGTTCTGTGTGATTTAAGAGTAAAAAATTAAGAATAAAATTTATCCAATCCAAACATTATGTACAGAGAATCATGTTACTTTAGGCTCATTCTCTGTAATTCAGACTAAATGAGAACACACCCTTTAATTTATTCAATTTAGCTGGGTATGTTTATGGAAGAAGCAAGAACATTCGGCTTATATATATATATATATAATATATATATATATATATATATATATATATATATATACAAATAGATCTGCCTTTGAAGGGGAGTGCGATGGTTCCCTCAGGCAGCTAGTGAAGGGTTACTTATATTATAATATATTCCCCTCATCTTCAATTTTTTTTTTTTTTTTTAATTCAAATCTTTGCCAAGTCATTACTCTAATGACGGAAGAATTGTTAGCCTGCACTTGTTTTCTCTCACTACTTAATTGTTCAGCATTATAATGTTTGGTCAATCAGTGGGAGATTGCATCTCTTAGGAGATCCAAGTAAAGGTTGTTCTGTACAGTTCTTAGCCACTCACAATGCTTGGGTTATTGAACAGCAGAGCTGACCACTCAGACTGTTCCATATCTTTTGATCTCCCTTGCATCCTTGAATGGATCCTCAAGCATAGGCTCAAAGATTGTCCCCTACATTTTATACTGTTTGCATAATGCTTTTAGTTTTTTCAGCAACTTTTTTCCTCTCCACACTTTCGTTTTGTTCCATTTACTACCCTCCACTGGCTGCTTTGGGGGTGCTGTTGGATTCTTTTTTGAACCCTTGGTGGTGAGAACACCACAGAATTACGGACTGTGGTGTGTCTCTATTTGACACCAAGAGCGCAGACACAATCAGCCGTGTCTCCCTGATGAGTCCGATCCAGCGGACGAAAGGCCTAGGAGCAGGCAATACAAATAGATCTGCCTTTGAAGGGGAGTGCGATGGTTCCCTCAGGCAGCTAGTGAAGGGTTACTTATATTATAATATATTCCCCTCATCTTCAATTTTTTTTTTTTTAATTCAAATCTTTGCCAAGTCATTACTCTAATGACGGAAGAATTGTTAGCCTGCACTTGTTTTCTCTCACTACTTAATTGTTCAGCATTATAATGTTTGGTCAATCAGTGGGAGATTGCATCTCTTAGGAGATCCAAGTAAAGGTTGTTCTGTACAGTTCTTAGCCACTCACAATGCTTGGGTTATTGAACAGCAGAGCTGACCACTCAGACTGTTCCATATCTTTTGATCTCCCTTGCATCCTTGAATGGATCCTCAAGCATAGGCTCAAAGATTGTCCCCTACATTTTATACTGTTTGCATAATGCTTTTAGTTTTTTTCAACAACTTTTTTCCTCTCCACACTTTCGTTTTGTTCCATTTACTACCCTCCAGTGGCTGCTTTGGGGGTGCTGTTGGATTCTTTTTTGAACCCTTGGTGGTGAGAACACCACAGAATTACGGACTGTGGTGTGTCTCTATTTGACACCAAGAGCGCAGACACAATCAGCCGTGTCTCCCTGATGAGTCCGATCCAGCGGACGAAAGGCCTAGGAGCAGGCAATACAAATAGATCTGCCTTTGAAGGGGAGTGCGATGGTTCCCTCAGGCAGCTAGTGAAGGGTTACTCATATTATAATATATTCCCCTCATCTTCAATTTTTTTTTTTTTTAATTCAAATCTTTGCCAAGTCATTACTCTAATGACGGAAGAATTGTTAGCCTGCACTTGTTTTCTCTCACTACTTAATTGTTCAGCATTATAATGTTTGGTCAATCAGTGGGAGATTGCATCTCTTAGGAGATCCAAGTAAAGGTTGTCCTGTACAGTTCTTAGCCACTCACAATGCTTGGGTTATTGAACAGCAGAGCTGACCACTCAGACTGTTCCATATCTTTTGATCTCCCTTGCATCCTTGAATGGATCCTCAAGCATAGGCTCAAAGATTGTCCCCTACATTTTATACTGTTTGCATAATGCTTGTAGTTTTTTCAGCAACTTTTTTCCTCTCCACACTTTCGTTTTGTTCCATTTACTACCCTCCATGGCTGCTTTGGGGGTGCTGTTGGATTCTTTTTTGAACCCTTGGTGGTGAGAACACCACAGAATTACGGACTGTGGTGTGTCTCTATTTGACACCAAGAGCGCAGACACAATCAGCCGTGTCTCCCTGATGAGTCCGATCCAGCGGACGAAAGGCCTAGGAGCAGGCAATACAAATAGATCTGCCTTTGAAGGGGAGTGCGATGGTTCCCTCAGGCAGCTAGTGAAGGGTTACTCATATTATAATATATTCCCCTCATCTTCAATTTTTTTTTTAATTCAAATCTTTGCCAAGTCATTACTCTAATGACGGAAGAATTGTTAGCCTGCACCTGTTTTCTCTCACTACTTAATTGTTCAGCTATATATATATATATATATATATATATATATATATATATATATATATATATATTTAATTCATGAACAATATAACAGTGTGAAATCTGAAAATGCTCAACCCCTTGGGGAGCAACATCTGTTAACAATATTTTTTTTTTTAAATGAAGTATCAAAATCTACAAGCTTGTTTCAAGCCTTGCTATCATCACGATCCTGATGCTATCCTGATGATAGCAAGGCTTGAAACAAGCTTGTAGATTTTAATACTTCATTTTTAAAAAATGTTTTTAAAACACACACACACACACACACACACACACACATATGTATATATATATATATATATATATATATATATATATATACATATATATATATATATATATATAATATATATATATATATATTGTTGTTTGTTTGTTTGTTTGTTTCATCATATCAATTTCATATTCATTATTTATGACATATATTTACGAACTCCACATCAGTATTGGGCTTGGGCCTTAATCTAAATGAAGATCCGCATTCTCTCTCTCTCTCTCTCTCTCTCTCTCTCTCTCTCTCTCTTCTCTCTCTCTCTCCCTCTCTCTCTCTCTCTCTCTCTCTCTCTCTCTCTCTCTCTCTTCTCTCCCATCTCTCGACTCCCCCATCTCTACCATCATCCACTTTCCTTCATGTTGTCAGCCACCACCTCCCCATTATATTCGTTTTCCGGTTGATAGAGACAAGACAAGATGATTTCCTCGACAAGTTCTAACCCTTTCAGCCCCCAAAGCTGCTGCGTGTAAAGAAGACTGTGATGGTGTCAACTTGAAATAGGCTGCACACAACTCACAACACAAGTTACCTGTGTATGAAACTGCCCTTCCATCTCAGCTTCAGACTTCCGACTTCCGACTTTTTATTATATCCCCAGGTGGACAAGGAAAATACTTTTGCAGGCACGTAAAACACAAATACAACAATTCAACATTAATAAATCAGTCTGTATGTAAAACAGGCCTCTAAAACAAAACTATAGACACCTTTTCCAATGTGGTTTATGTACATGTAATCCAGATATTTATACCCATACAAATCCATACCCAAACATTTACCCACCCACCCACCCCAAACAGACACACACACACACACACACACACACACACACACACACACACACACACCACACACGCACGCACGCACGCACGCACGCACACACACACACACACAACACACACACACACACACACAACACACACTCCCAATGTGTGTGTGTGTGCACCGCGCACCCAAAACCAGCATCACTCTCCCTTTCTCTCACCTTCCTCCCTCCTCCAAACCCCTCCAATCTTCACCCCACCCCCGCCCCCCTCCCATTCACCCTTCTCAACCACTCTCTCAATCCTGTTGTCATAAATATATACACTGGGGGGAGAATGAAAAAATATATGAATGATTGGGGAAACTGAGATGAGGAAACAGAGAAGATGATAATAGAGAAGAGAGGGACAGACAGAGACAAGCCGAAAGGGGACGGAAGAGAGCATGTGAGTTAGAGACAGAGATAGTGGAGGTGAGAAAAAGGAGACCCAGAGAGCAACAGATCGTCAGGCAGGTAGAGACAGAAGAGAGAGAGAGAAGAGAGAGAGAGAGAGAGAGAGAGAAGAAGAGAGAGAGAGAGAGACAGAAGACAGAGCAGACAGACAGACAGACAGACAGGGACAGAGACAGAGAGAGAGACAGACAGACAGAGACAGAGAGAGGAGGAGGAGAAGGAGAGAGACAGAGATAGAGGGAGAGACAGACAGACAGACGTATAGAGACGGAGAGCTAAAACATGGACACAATCCTCTCTCAATGGCTATGACCAGGGCGTATCATCAAAACATGGACACAATCCTCTCTCAATGGCTATGACCAGGGCGTATCATCAACCCCTTCTCTCAATGGCTATGACCAGGGCGAATCATCAACCCCTTCTCTCAATGGCTATGACCAGGGCGTATCATCAACCCCTTCTCTCAATAGCTATGACCAGGGCGAATCATCAACCCCTTTCAGTCAGGCTGCCAGACAAGCTAGCTCTCACAGAGACCAGTTTCACTATCTGGGATGAAGTCGTTAAACATGACCTCCGCGATGCTAGCACAGGAAAGTTAATAAATAATAATAATAATAATAATAATAATAATAAATGGTTTCTTATATAGCGCGTAATCAAACGAATTTCTCTAAGCGCTTTACAAAATCATACTACATTCACCCTTCTCATATACAATAAATACACCTTACACCCAACTACAAATACTATTGCTACAATAACTAACAAATCCTAATCCTACAAATACGACATTCACTTATTGTTCAATATCACTACAAAAACTAAATCCTATAACGTTCAATCATACAACAAATACATGTAATAGAGAACATACACATACACTACATTTGAAAAGGCCCAGACGGCTATGAGTTAGGTTGTACCCCCCCCCCCCCCCCCCCCAACAGCATTGACTAATTATGAGAAAATAGATGGGTTTTAAGTTTAGACTTGAAAGAAGGGATAGAATCTGAATGTCTGAGAGAGTCGGGCAGTCTGAACGAAAGAGAGCATGTGAGTTAGAGACAGAGAGAGTGGAGGTGAGAAAAAGAGAGACTCAGAGAGCAACAGATCGTCAGGCAGGTAGAGACAGACACGAGAGAGACTGGGCAGTCTGAAAGTTCCTGAACGAATTGATGTAATCTTATCTATTCAATCACAGGAAAGTTCCTGAACGAATTGATGTATTCTTATCTATTCAATCACAGGAAAGTTCCTGAACGAATTTATGTATTCTTATCTATTCAATCAAGTCTGTTTTCTTTCTGTTACAGCGCTAGCAAACTTATTTTCGTTGATGGGCAATGTCAACAATCAGGCCATCAAACATACTGATGTGTTATTCATAATGTGCTCTGAAAAAAAAAATATAACACATCGATATCCTTTACATTCATGAAAATGACCACATCTTACGACTTGTGCTCTGTTTTAAATGTGTTCTTGCATAGAACGCATGGTGTAGACAGCTATTCTCACTTACGGATATCTGTTTGTTTATTGTTTGTTTGTTGGTCAATAGCAACAGCGCTATTTTTTTCCTTCGGTGAATGTTGAATTTGGTATTGTAAAGGATGTATTCTGGTTGGTGAATTCATTATTCAGTATCTGGATTGTCAGGTTTCTTCAACACTATATTTCTACTACAATATTTTTATCACACACACACACACACACACACACACACACACACACACACACACACACACACACACACGCACGCACGCACGCACGCACGCACACGCTCACACGCACACACATACACACATACATACATATACACATACATACATACATACATACATACATACATACATACATACATACATACATACATACATACATATATACATATCAATTACTTTAATGCATCAACTTGTCAAATCAACAATAATGCACAGTAGTCCAGATTGCAGGCGCATCGATAAAAGTTATCTTTCACATACTCTCTCTCTCTCTCTCTCTCTCTCTCTCTCTCTCTCTCTCTCTCTCTCTCTCTCTCTCTCTCTCTCTTCCCCTCTTTCTCTCTTTGTCCCCACTCCCTCTCTCTCTCCGGCTGGCTCCAATTCTTTGTCAGTCAGTGCTTTAGTCAGCTGATACTATTTAAAGCACAGTTTGAATAGGCAGAGAAAACATACATACATGCATACATACATACATACATACATACATACATACACACATTCATACATACATATATACAAACATTCATAAAGTAAGATATTTTCTTGACCAGGGCACTCAAGGTCTTCTCCCACGCGTAAAAAATGCCTCATACATGTTTCGGTGCAGCACGCTGGGACCTGGGGAACAGCAAGTGCTGAAAGCCACTCTAAAGACTGTTCTTCTCTTCCAAAAGATTACAAAGAATGTCATATTCTCCCCTTTACATTTGAACACCGCCTCTACCCTGCTCTTTTAATGTTCGTATCCATGACATTTCAGAACCATCTTGACCTCTAGGACAGTTACGAGAAATCGTTGTCCATCACAGGAGTTCCGTTTTTCACACGTTCACCTCTGTCTATGTTCATGTCGTCTTTTACTTAGTCTGGTGGTAAAGTATGAAGTGGTCTGGAGAATGACCCAAGATACAAATCCGGCTTCACAGAAAACATACCATTAACATCTAATTGAATAGTTGTGTACAATGGAACAGCCAAACTCAGTCTTGAGCGCGCAAGCGCGGTATATATATATATATATATATATATATATATATATATATATATTATATGTGTGTGTGTGTGTGTGTGTGTGTGTGTGTGTGTTTTGTGTGTGTGTTTAATACATTTTTGCAATATGAAAATAAAAGATATGAAAATAAATTTCAAAGTATGAAATCTGCAAGCAAAGCGGAAAGTATGTGCTTTTAATGCTACCGGAAAATGCTACTGGAAAAGACTTTGAATAATTATTCACCTTGAAACAATACCTCCTTATGTTAGATAGACTGTCTCAACAACAACAACTATACATATATAAAAACAACAACAACTATATATATATATATATATATATATTATATATATATATATATATATATAATAAACTAATAAATTCCAAGGATAAGTACCGAACACCATTCCAGCAACTTACAGAGCAGCTTGGTGTTGCAATGCCTGCAAGAAATATTCAATTATAAACAAAGCTTGCTCTTATGTCTTAGATTGAAGAAATAGGGGGAGAAAAGTATTTATATCTGCAGTGGTAGATGATTCTGCCTAACTAACAGTATGTGCTTGAGTGGGTGAATGGGGAAAAATAAAATAAATGCATCTCAAAATGAGCCTTCAGCAAGTTTATAGTCTCCAAGAGGGAGACAATCTCCAATAGGGAGGAAACTCACTAACATATAACTCCTGGTCAGATACCGGTATTTCGAAACCTGATTGTTTCTCCTCAGTTACCGCGGAAAGTGATAATTTGACTCGTCTGCCTTTTTGGTTTTAAGAAGAATGCTATCCCAGAAAAAGCTGGTGTGCAATACCGTAGTATGTTTGTTGAGTTTTCAAAAAAACAACCAAAGGTGCCACCTAAGAAGCAAAAGGAAATCATGAAGGAAGGAAATAAGCTACATGTTCTTGTGAAAAGTGGAAAATATAAAAAGATAACCTCTTAAGACACAAGTGCTGAGGACAAGTTCTTGGAATGAATCCGCAAGGGACTAAATTACAATAAACTAATAAATTCCAAGGATAAGTACCGAACACCATTCCAGCAACTTTTCTCCACCTATTTCTTCAATCTAAGACATAAGAGCAAGCTTTGTTATAATTGAATATTTCTTGCAGTCATTGCAACACCAAGCTGCTCTGTAAGTTGCTGGAATGGTGTTCGGTACTTATCCTTGGAAACTCGAAACCAGAGAGACACTCATTTGTTGCATCTCTCAGCTTGAAAATAGCGTACACATCAACCAAAGCGAGAGACAAAACAAAACAAACAAACAAACAAACAAGAAAAAATAAAAAAAGGGGGGGGGGGGGGGGAGGGCGGGGCGCTGTTGTCTTGTTCTTTTCCCATCCCTGAAGCATCCTGTGCATGTGCGTGTATACATTTTATGTGCAGAAAAGGTGTATGTGTGTGTGTGTGTGTGTGTGTGTGTGTGTGTGTGTGTGTGTGTGTGTGTGTGTGTGTGTGTGAGCGCGCGCGCGTGCGCGTGCGCGCGTATGTGAACCTTTGAAACACTCGCTCAATTTGAAATGACTACACACCAACCAGTGTAACTCGCACATTGGATACACAAAAATCAGTTATTTTCATTATCATTCCTATTTCTGAATTATTTTGGGCATGTATACATCATTTGTATGGAAGTAGTTTGGGCATGTATACACAAATTATTTGTATGCAAAATATGTATGTGCATCTGCATGTTTAGCGACTGGAATCAGGGAAAGAGAAAGATGTGGGTGGAGAGGGGAGATGGGAAGGGGGCCGGGTGGGGGGGGGCGCGGGGGAGAGGGGGGCGGAGGGAACAGGGGGGGGGAGGATAAGGGCGGGTGGGAGCGTGAAGGGGGGGGGGGGGAGCGAGGTCACACAACAACACCCGCAAGATGGCTTAAGAGGGAATGGAAAACGAAGTAACGATAGTGGGAGGAGAACATGACAAATATAGTGAATGGGAAAAAAAAAAAAAAACTTCATTAATTATATTTACAGACGTACTGATGTTTGGTGGTCAGACAATGTTTCTTGATTGTCCTGGGGTGCCATAAAGACATCCTTGCTGCCGAGTCACAGCGTGAGGGCTGGGGGATGTTGACTCCTGGGTCCTCACTGCTGAACCTACCGCTGTGTCGGCTGCTCCAGTTTCCTCGGACACGAGGGCGTTCTCTGCTGGTCGGCTCTCCGGAGGGAGGCTGGCTGGAGGGAGGCTGGCTAGAGGGAGGCTGGCTGGAGGGGGGCTGGCTAGAGGGAGGCTGGCTGGAGGGAGGCTGGCTGGAGAGAGGCTGACTGGAGGGAGGCTGGCTGGGGCAGGCTGGCTGGAGAGAGGTTGACTGGAGGGAGGCTGGCTGGAGGGACGCTGCACACTCCCTGGTGTGTGGCTGCAGGGGTTGGCTGGCTGGGGACCACGTTTGGGGGTGCTGGAGGAGTGGACAGTCCCAAGGCCTGAGAACCTCTGTCGCTGGGGTCGGCTGTCTGGGGAGTGCGGTACGGCTGACATGTCTGCGATGTCTGGTCTGGCCACTTCACTGCCGGCATTGATCAGCACACTCATGTCACCGTTTTGAACATGGACTTTCTTGTCGTTGTTCAGAATAGCAAAAATCTTTCCTTCCTTGGTCCAGCAGCTTTTAACGTTGCAGTGATTCTTCACGAGGTGACAGACAACAGAACTAATGTGACTTTTACAACAGGGACGGGATTCGATACAGTCTCTGAGCAACTTAAAACCATTGAAAATACAATTTCTATGACAGTCGACACCTTACAAAATAAGATAATAAGTAGTGAATCAAATCTGTCAAGGCAAATTTCAGAACAATTCGAGAGGTTACGGTCGGATATCTTCAATCTACAGAAGGAAAAGGATGCCCTGAAAGAAAAGCTAACGGAAGCGGAAGACCAAATAGAAGATTTACAAGACGAAGTAGCCAGTGTCAAAAAAAACTCTTAGAGCCGAGAGAGAAGCAAGACACGAAATAGAGCAGTATCAAAGGAGAGACTCTGTTCGATTCTTGGGAGTGGGACCAGACAACGGACACGAATCAGGGGCAGAGAGTGATACACGCATTTTCAATTAGGAGAGAGAGAGAGAGAGAGAGAGAGAGAGAGAGAGAGAGAGGAAGGGAAGGGAGGGGGGGAGATGTCATCGAAATCAGCTATAATCCCCTATGAAAGGGAGTGTGAACAAAACTCGCTGAAAGAAAACACCCGACATGCAAGGTATAATAAAACGCAGTTTGTTGAGAACTGTCATAAGATAGCTAATTCTATCTAAATGCGGTATACAAGAACAAGGACGGAGTTTGAGCATATCCTGTTAAGGCTGACAGCATTGTCATGGTCATTTTGATAAACAAGGCCATCTATAAATTTTTGGTCAAATGAGTTAATTTCTTATGTTCCGAGAGAGAGAGAGAGAGAGAGAGAGAGAGAGGAGAGAGAGAGAGAGAGAGAGAGAGAGAGAGAGAGAGAGAGGAGACAACAGAACATAATTTCATTCAGTAAGGTCAAAGCCCCATTTCAAGGGGTGTGAACATTAATGATCAGTATAACAATACAAATTTACATGATAGTGTCAATTCATCATCTGCTTCAAAACTAAATCAATGACCACATGGTTACGTTTCACCAATTTACAGAGGAAACAAAGAGAAAATCAAAAGAACAACATTACACTAGTTTGTGCACGATATCGTGTACTGAAATTACCTTCAAGGGACAAGCAAATTATCAAGAGAGAGAGAGAGAGAGAGAGAGAGAGAGAGAGAGAGAGGCATCGGTTGTAGCTGTTCTTTCTAATATTGTACACCAGAGACTGCTGCGAACCGCCGTTGGTTGTTTGTTAAATATGAATACTTCTATTATTGAACTCGGGCTGAGTGGTCTAGAGATTGATTACTGCAAGCTGCAGTTTTCCAGCAGATATTTCACATCCATATTTACACGAAATCTGAAAGGTCAGTATTTTTCAAAACTGGTTCTCTTACACTGAATCGCATTCTAACCATAAGAATAATTATCAATATTTTTTTTGTCAAACTTACAATTGGAAAGTGTCCACGTTCATGGACATAAAAATAACGGCCGATTTTTTTTTCTTTTGGTTGTTTTAGAAATGAATCCATGCAGCTGCCAAACATGCGTGATATACAGCAAATGTTCTACGCTATGAGTAGACTAGCGCGATTAAAAATTTTTCTTTGCGAAGTCGAAATTATTACACATTCACAGGTCCAGTTTTAAATGACATTAGAGTAAAACCAGTCTTTAGAAAAGAAAACAAAAATAGCTACGTTGAAATTACGCAATTTATGTTACATGTAAAATAGAAAAACACAAGCAAAACTGATTTGCCTTTTGAAAACACTTTCGGCTACGTCAATGTATGTTATTATATGACATTCTCCATCCTTTTAATATAACTCAACACCCATAGCTCTTCTCTTTTCTCTCTCTCTCTCTCTCTCTCTCTCTCTCTCTCTCTCTCTCTCTCTCTCTCTCTCTCTCTCCTCTCTTCTCTCTCTCCAACTTTGTTATTTGCTGTCGTTCAATTCATGTATCCCGATGGAGTTTTGACGTGATGAATCATGGTTGACTGATTTCTTAAAAAAACAAACAAACAAAACAAACAAAAAAGTTGTAATGTATATGCCTACATCAAGACGGTCTCCCTTTTCACGCAGCACTAAGACACACCAAAGAAGAGAGAGAAAAAATCCACACATAAATCATCGGTAAAACAAAGCTATGAATCAGACAATAAATCACACACACACACACACACACACACACACACACACACACACACACACACAGAGGCAAACACGCGCGCGCGCTCCACACACACACACACACACACACACACACACACACACACACACACACACACACATACGCACGCACGCACGCACGCACGCACGCACACACACACACACTCTCTTCTCTCTCTCTCTCTCTCTCTCTCTCTCTTCTCTCTCTCTCTCTCTCACACACACACTCTCTCTCTCCTCTCTCTCCTCTCTCTCTACTCTCCTCACGCCACGCACGCACGCACGCACGCACGCACGCACGCACGCACACACACAAACACACACACACACACACTAGCACGTACTCACTGGCTCCTACATGGTCCTTATTCTTCAATCACTAAATGTGTCTAAAAACGACTTGCCACGGCTGGATCGTTTCTTTTACCCACCTGTGGTACAAGAAACTGGTGACAATGAGAAAGTCTCTGCAGCCATTTATATAAATGACCAGTTATTTTACCATCCCCTTCAGTCACCTATACCTCCTGGCACCTCAGACTTGTATTCTTGTGCAGCTTCTGTTCACTTTGACAATTGTCTAGTCTTAAACATTGTCTCTGTGTACTTTCCAAAAGGAGTCATTGATAGCAATTCAGACTGGCTACATAATATAAACTTTCAAAGTAGTAAATGGTTAATTGCAGGGGACTTTAATGAACATGCTCCTTTCTGGGATAGAACTTGCACGAAAGTCAGCTCAAACCGTTTAGTGGAGAACATATCAGACTCTCCACTCGTCCTGTTAAATGATGGAAGTATCACGAGACTGCCTGATATCCCTAGTCACAGATCATCTGCAATTGACTTGTCTTTAATCTCCCCACCAATGGTCCCGAGCTGTACATGGCAAACTTATGATAACACTTTAGGGAGTGATCATATTCCCATAGTTATTTCTCTGAGAGGATTTGTAGTGAGCCAAGATGACAGTAAGGATAAAATCCCAAAGTTTGATTACAAGCGAGCTGACTGGGCCAAATTTCAATCTGTGCTATCTTCATATGATGTCAATTCTTTTGATAAATCTGACATAGAATCTATGTACAGTCATTTTACTATCTCACTACTGCACGCAGCCGGTGAGGCAATTCCGATTCTTAGTCAATCAAAATCTCCCAAACACACGGGTAAAGTGTGGTGGACAGAATCTTGCAGAAACGCTGTTGATAAAAATAAAAGCACGTTTAAACTGTACGCAAAAGTTAAAACGGTTAAAGGGAGCATACCAGTTAGAACTGCCAAGAATCAAAGGAATAAAGTAATTGAAAATGCTAAATGCGAGTACTGGTCATCATTTTGTTTTAATGAAATAAGTGAACATAAAGATATCAATAAAATTTGGAAAAAGATCCATGAAATGAAAAACGGATTCCATTTACCTGCATATCCAATCATAATAGGTGCTGAAAAATTTCCTTCGGCATACCAAAAAGCAGAATCATTTGCTGACATGTTTTCCAAAAACAGCTCCTTCTGTAGTTTATCAGACAAATGCAGAGCTATGAGGGAAAACCAATCTAACAAAGAAATGTACGCTGATCCTGACGAAAATAATGATCATTATCTAAATGCTGATATTACTTCTCAGGAATTACACTCTGCTATTTCTTCATTGTCTAATAAGAAAACGTCTGTTGGTTTAGATGCCATTTCTAATGAAATGTTAAAACATATACCACAAAATTTTGTTTTACTTCTACATGAAATTATTAATAAATGTTGGATTGAAGGGAACATACCTTCCATATGGAGAGACTCAATTATTGTTGCCGTTTTAAAGAATGGAAAATCAATGACAGACACAAATAGCTATCGACCTATAGCTCTTACGTCTCACGTCTGTAAAGTAATTGAGATAATTGTTCTAAACAGATTGACATACTATTGTGAAAAAACTGGCATTATCCCCGCAAACCAGGCCGGTTTTAGAAAGGGCAGGTCTACTATTGATCATCTTGTAAAGCTCACTACGCAAATTAAACGCCAGTTTGCTAGAAGACAAAACGTTCTCGCCACATTTTTCGATATTAACAAGGCATTTGATCAAGTTCGGCATGATAGGCTTTTATATAAATTAAAAACTATAGGTCTCTCTGGTCATATTTATAAATTTGTTAAAACATTCCTGACCAACAGAAGTATTCAGACAAGAATAGGTAATACTTATTCATCCAAAAGATTACTAGATATGGGTATCCCTCAAGGCTCTGTGATCGCCCCTCTTCTCTTTAATATTTTAACTAATGATTTACCTAAATACATTTAAAAAACTTTAACTTGATTCAATATGCGGATGACATTGCTTATGGTTGAACGCCACATTAAAAAAGAACACATCAAAAAGATCTGTAAATCACATTAGAAGAATATATCAAAAAGAGTTAGACAACATTGCGAACTTCATGTCTGATAATGGCTTATGCCTGTCGGCTGAAAAATCCCATGTGATGTTATTTGATGCAGGTGGGTCTGCTCACAATACTCCTAACTTCAAAGTACATAATACCGCATTGAGCTACACTTCTGAGATTAAATTCCTTGGTGTACATCTTATGTCAAATCTTTCTTGGAATTTTCACTTGGAACACATAATAAATCAAGCGAGAAAATCTCTTAATCTGCTCAAAGTTATAAGCAAACAAAGTTGGGGCCAGGAAACAAAAAGTTTAATACATCTTGCTTCTGCTTTAGTTAGATCCAAATTGTCATATGCACAAGAGGTCATTTTTAGTGCTCCTAAGTACTTATTAAAAAAGCTTCAGTGTATAGACTCTAAGGCATTCAGATTAGCCCTTGGTGTTCCATTTCATGCTTCAGCTTTAGGAACATACCATGAAGCTGGTGTCTTACCTCTTGATGACCATCGTGAACTAGCCTGCGCTAAGTACATTCTTCGCTGCTCAGCTATTCAAAGTGCTAACCAAACGGAACTGGATACGAGCTCTGATGTAGACTTCCCTAAACGTGCTAGAAACATTCGAGCCACTAAAACGATACTCACATTTTCTTCTCACTTGTTGACAAATTCAGGTATCAATCATAAAAAGCTTGCTGTGCGTTTTCCCATAAGTCCCGTACCAAACTGAGAGCTCTTCAAACCAAAATTTGATTATAACTATACTACTATATCTAAAACTGATAACATTAATATTCTAGCTTGCGAAGCAAAATCACATATCAATGATTGTTATCGTCACTTCGTAGAAGTCTATACTGATGGGTCTCTATTAAACAATAATGCTGGTTGTGGCTTTGTCATTCCATTTTAAAAAATTGAGAAGTCCTTTCATCTTGGGGCAAATCTGGCTATTTTTACAGCCGAACTAATAGCAATATTAATGGCTGAAGAGTACATAAATGATTTATCGTTTGACGTTTATGGTATTCTCTTCTGTGTAGATTCTAAGTCAGTTCTTCAAGCTTTAGAATCTACAAATTCAAAAAATCGTGCTGAAGTCATATCAGAAATTAAACTACTTATTCACAACCTTATGTCAAGAGGTATAACAGTTAATTTTTGTTGGGTTCCTTCCCATTGCTTCATATCCGGAAATGAATGGGCTGACAGGATTGCTCGAGCAGGTGCAAACAATTCTGACAATACGGCTACTATTCATATTCCCTTAGCTTACATGAAGGATATTCTCTCTTACTAAGAGCCTCTTTTGAAAAATTTGAGGAATACTACAAAGATAGTGCTCTCCCCCGAATACACCAACTCGACTCTTCTATACTTTGTTGTACGAACTGTCGAGCAAGTAATCTTTTAAAAAGGGCTTCCTCAGTAAATCCAGTAAACCGTAATACAAACATGGGGAGTTTGTGTTATACTCCCTGTTTGGCTAGTATACTTACCATGTCAGACCATAGCATTCAACGGCAGTTAGCCAGCTCTGTCAGGCCGAATTTTTTCCGTGGCCAATGCAGTCATAAGACAGTCACGTGATGTCACCCCACTTCCGGCCCGGAAGAAGCCAGTGTCAACTTCCTATAAGTCATTCAGCGAGGCCTGGTGTATGGTGACCCCGAGAACCTTGGCGCCAGAGGGGAAGGTAGGGAGGGAATTAGAGTCTGACATGGTAAGTATACTAGCCAAACAGGGAGTATAACACAAACTCCCCATTTTGGCGTCATATACTTTACCATGTCAGACCATAGCAGAATTTAAAGGAATCGGAGGAGGGCGAGCGCCCTAGTGGTTCTTGGGGTTGACCGATATGGCTGCATTGGCCGCCACAAAGGAAATCCCCTTAGACCCATCAGCTCTGGTCATGCGGATATCCCTCAGGTAAAAATTAATGAAGGGATTTTCCGAACGCCAGTAGGCTGCCTCCAGCAGGTGGCGCACGGGGACAGAGTACTGGAACGCTGTGGAAGTGGCCAGTGCTCTGACCTCGTGGGCCCTGGGTGATAGGACAGGGAGATCCTTGTACGCCTGAGCGTAGGTAGATCTCACCGTCTTGGAGAGCCACCTGGAGATAGTTCCCGCCGAGATATCTCTAGTATTGTTGGGGTTGAGGGAGATAAGGAGTCGTCTCTGGGAGGAGCGCCTGGGGCGTGTGCGTTCCCAGTAGTACCTGAGACACCTGGAGGGGCAAAGGTCCATGTCTCCATCTTTTTCTCCCTTTCCCAAGATGTCAGAACTCCGGAAGGAACTTGAGAGAGACTGAGCCGTCCCTGTGGAAGGCGATATCTGTGGGGTCACCGCTGAGGGCGTGAATCTCACTTCGTCTTCTGGCCGAGGCCAGGGCGAGGAGAAAGGTGGTCTTAAAGGAGAGGAGGTCAAAAGGAATAGAAGCAATGGGTTCAAAAGGGGTTTTTCTGAGGGCATCGAGGACCGTAAAAAGGTCCCAGAGGGGAATGCGCCTAGGGGACTGAGCTTCCCGTAGAGCAACTCCTCTAGACACCTCTCTGAGGAGAAAGTCATTGTCAAAAGAAGGGCCCCCCAGTTGACGAATGGTAGTGCAGATAGCTGATCTGTAGCCCCGAATGGAGCCAGCCGACAGCTTAAGGGAAGAGGATAGGTGGGAGAGGAAATTTCCTATTTGGATGTTGGAGGGGCAGTAATGGGGAACAGAGTTATCTGAGCACCAGGTTATCCATCTCTCCCAACGGTAGTTGTAGAGGGATTCGGTGCTGGCTCTGCGAGATGCCGAGGCGAAGTCCCGTAATCCCTGAGAGGCCCCTGCCCCGGCTAGTGTGTCTAGGACGGACTGGGGTCTCTCCGAGTGGGGGGTAGATGCAGATGTTCGCAGTTGGGCTGGCATAGAAGCCACGCGTGTAGGCGAAGCATCTTGGGATTGGAGTGAGGAAGACCTGACCGGGGTTGTCTCAGCATGTCCCAGCGAGGGCTGAGCCGGAGGGGGGGAACGTGGGTGAGGGACTTGGGGTCCGGGAACCAAGACTGGGTCGGCCACCATGGCGTTACGAGGATCAGCCTGGGTCTTTCCAGCCTTGCCTTCCTGATCACCTTGTGTAGGATGGGGAAGGGGGAAAGGCATACGCCAGTAGGCCCGTCCCGGGGAGGGATAGTGCGTCGACTGCATCCGCCTGGGGATCTGGAACGGGAGAGACGTACAGGGGCAGGTGATGGTTGAAGCTGGTGGCAAACAGGTCGATCATGGGCACAAACCAATGGTTGCGCGACACCAGCGAAGGAGGGCCTCTGTTCTGAGGGAGAGGCCTATGGAGCGGGCCTCTCCCCCTTTGTTGACATAGCAAGCTACCGACGTATTGTCCGTGAGGAGGAGAACAAGTCGGTGCGCGACCTTGTGCTGGAGTTGGAGAAGGGCTAGCCTGACCGCTTCCAGCTCCCACTCCCCGAGGCGTGACTGTCCTCCACGTGGGCCCCCCAGCCCAAGTTGGAGGCGTCTGTATAAAGTTCCAGTGGTTGGGTTGGGTTGGGAGGGAGATGGGGACCCCACCCGGTGGAGAGAGTGGCTGGAGTGAGCCGCTCCTCCGTCGCCGAAATGAACCAGTGTCCGAGGGGAATGACCTGGTCCCAGCGGTCGGAGGTCTGTGACAAACGTCGGCGGAACTCCCTCTGAAGTTGGCGTTTGGGGACCCGCCGCAGGGGAATGAGGGGAGACAGGGACTCCATCATTCCTAGGAGGGAGGACAGGGTTCTGGCCGAGGTGTGGGGTGCCTGTGACAGGCAGGAGATGAGGTCCACTATGCGTGCAGGCCTCTCCGGGGTCTGCCAGACGAACCGTAGGAATCGTCTGTGGGCCGGGTGAATCAGGATCTGAAAAGTAGGCGTCCTTCAGGTCTACGGATGTGGCCCAGTCGCGATGATGGATGGAGTCTCGGATCTGGGTGGGGGTCTCCATCTTGAACTTGGTGGGCCTGAGGAACTTGTTGAGGGGCGAAAGATCTAGAATGGGCCTCCATCCTCCCGAGGCTTTTGGGATCACAAAGAGTAGAAGCCGGGGTTTGGGTGGGAAATCTTTGAGATGGCCCCTCTTTTGAGGAGGTCTTGGACTTCCGTGCGAAGAGCTTCTGCTTTGGCGGGGGAGGGTTCGTTGGGGGAGGGAGGGGGAGATAGCATGAGGGGGGGGACGCTCGTGGGCCCAAGGAAGGCGAAACCCTTCCTGTAGCACCGCCACTATCCAGGGGTGAGGCGTATGCGTCTCCACTGGTGGGCATGCCGGGAGAGGCTGCCCGCCAGGGGGGGCGAGGGTCTGGGCTGGTGGGTGGGGGATAGGGCGAGGGGGGGTGCTACCTGATCTAAGTCCCCCTCGGGCTGTCTCCCTAGTCAGCTCCGGGAGCGTGACTGTTGGCCTAACCGAAAATTTTGCTGATGGGGTTTTGGCTTAGGCCTTGGGAGAAGATTAGGTCGCTTGGCGGGCCGTGCGGTGCGGGAAGGCGATTGTCTGGGATAGGGTCTGTGCCTGGGGAAGGAACGAAGTGGGGGTCTAGCAGGGCGTGGCGGTGGCCTGGGCGCAAAGGACACAGCCTGCTTGCGTTCCTCAACTGCTTGTGCTATGACGTCAGCCGAGTAGTCGCCAAGAGCGACTGGACCTGGCCCGGGATGCATCGCAGGGCTGCCTTAAGCGTCAGGGAGAGAGAGGTCCGCGCCAGCACGGCCTCTCTCGCGACCAACAAGCAGTTGAAGTGGCTTCTGGCTGCGCTGTCCGCCGCAGCCGAAAGGTGATGCGAAATCCTGTTAACTAGGTGTCGCATGAAAGGATCGCTGAACAAGCGAGGGTCAGGCTCTTGGTGCGCCTCAGAGCCCGGGTCCCCCGGTACTGGGATGGCACCATCGTCCTCCGGCCATAGAGCCTCCGCTCGCTGAAGGGGCATGTCCAAGTAGGTGTGTCCCGCCGTGGTGTGGAGGATGCCCATCCTGGCTACTCGGACCCATTCCTTTAGGTTCTTAAAGGAGATGGCGCCGGAAGTAGGGGGGGGCAGGTGGGGGATCAACCGACGGTCCGACTGGGAAATGCCCATCTCCCTGGTCACGGGATTGTCCGTAAACAAGGAGGCGACTGAGGGGTTCTTGGGTAGATTGGTCTAGATCTCTGGGCCGGGGGAGAGGGAGAGAAATTCGTCAGCGGGTGCGGCCTCCCTCCTAACGAGGTCTGGTCGCCACCGTTCTATCGTGCGGACATCGTACAATGAGGTGGGGGCTAGCTCCTCGTCATCGTCCGCCTCAGGGAGGTACTGGTCCTGAGAGGGTTCATAGCACCCGTCTTCAGGAGGTAAGTCGAGGGGTGCCTGTAGTGTGTCCCCGGTGGCCCTATAATCGGCGGCCAGGACATCGTCCTGCCGATAGGACAGCGCCCGAGGAGGGAGACCAAGGTCGACCCAGGTAAGTGAGGCCGGGTGCCACATTCGACCATGTAGCTGGTCGTGCTGGGTGTTGGCGTTAAGCCACTGGTCTCTCTCGGGGGCATAGAGCCACCGGTCCCCGGGGAGGTAAAGGGGCTGTGGCGGCCCTGGGGAAAAAACCATGGTAGGTAGGCCGCACTCAAGGTCTGACCAGCGCGTTGGGCGAATGCGTAGGTCAGACATCCGCCGAGTCGTAGCCACGAGACCCTCTTCTTCTTGTAGGCAGAAAGTCCCCGGGGACCCGGGTAACCTGAATCACTGTTGGGGGGGGGGCTTGAGAGGCCGTGGCCTGTCGTCCCCGTCCAGGTCCGTGCACTGCACCATACACGTCCTTGGAATGGGCCTGGGAGGGCCATAATGGTATGGAGGAGGATGCGGAAGTCGAGCCCCCAACCCGCGAAAGTGCGGATTGGTCAGGATGCGGTCCCGTGTTCCTCCCCCTGGAGGAATATGTCAGGTTACCCTTGGTCCCGCTGGTAGATCCTCCCCCCGGAGGAGCGGGACCGCGGACGTTGCCCAAATGGGGATCCGAAAGGTCGGTTCCCCAACGTCCAATACCCCTAGGGAAGAAGGTGACGTTCGATCGGGGTAGGTCGACCGTCCTTGTGCATGGGCACGGCCGGGCCCATGGCGCGGCGTGCCCGCACGCCCAGGATTATGGACACCACCGAGGTCGTGCGTCGGGGTGACCATAAGGCTGCTTCCGGAGTCGAAGCGCTCCTCGAGCTCAGGTGTTGGCTGCACCTGTGCCCGGTGGGGCCGAGCGCTATGAGTGCACGTATCAATTTGGGGGGAAAAAGAGATACGTGACTCATCAAGGCGAGTGACGGATGGTGATTCCATCCCAGATCCGTCACCCGTGCTGGTCCGCGGCTCGGCAAGGTGCCCCGGGGGCCGAGATTCGCGTGACTCAGCATGATAGTTAGAAGTCTCCGAGCGAGTCCGTAGGCTAGAGGGCAAGCTGGCCGATGGAGAAGGGGTGGGGGAGGGCGAATTCCGTTGGCTAGTCTTTGCTCGGCCGGGCCCCTTGAGGGGAGCCTTGCCATTAGACTTTCTGGGCAGCACCTTGAGGGGAGCTTTGCCCTTAGACTAGCAGGCAGATCAAATGAAAGGCATTTTGAAATGGTGGCCGCTTGCCTATCAGCCTTGGGACGCCGCGGTCGTGCGTCCGTCGGTTTGGTAGACGAGGAAGATCACGCGTCCCTTCCGCGGAGAAGTCGTCTCTGTCTACCCGAACCGTACGTTCATCAGTGCGAACGGATTGCTCCGAGATGGAATCGACCCGCGGGTTCTCCGGGAAATTGAGCGAACTCCGAGCAGTGGAGTGGCTCGACCCGGCGGTGTCCTTCACCATGTTGGGCACAGGTGGATAGAGCAAACCCAGAACACACGACCGCAAAGAGGAGACAAGGTGGCCGATCGAGAAAATCAATTAATCTCGATCGTCCGTGTGGTGTCGTGCAAAGTGCTCGAGAGATCGACTGAAAACTCGAACTACCCGTACACGCCACCGGTCGTGTGACTGGTATGGCTATTAATAGCAATCTCTACACGTGGAGTATCACTGTGTATAGGTGTGATAGTTCTTGGGCACTAAATCTTAATAAGCAGATCAGTGTCACACACCCTTACTCGAACACGTTCTACCTGTGAAGGGTAAAGAGTACAGGTGTGATAGTTATTGAGCCCTAAACCTTAATAAGCGGAACCAGCACAAAATGCGTGCTGAACCCGAGGCTCGGCAATATGGTGGGGGAACACGACCGGCGAGCGGTGCCGACGATCGCGAGTAACAAAGTCGCGAGAGTGCCGGTAAAAGAGACAAATCTTTAATAAATACGCTCCCGAGAGTGCCGGTAAAAGAGACAAATCTTTTAATAAATACGCTCCCACCAAGAGCCTCACACGGCAAAAATACTCAGGGTCTAGTGCAAGCCGGAACCAGCACAAAATGCGTGCTGAACCCGAGGCTCGGCAATATGGTGGGGGAACACGACCGGCGAGCGGTGCCGACGATCGCGAGTAACAAAGTCGCGGGAGTGCCGGTAAAAGAGACAAATCTTTTAATAAATACGCTCCCGAGAGTGCCGGTAAAAGAGACAAATCTTTTGATAAATACGCTCCCACCAAGAGCCTCACATTTGCAAGCCACAACTGAATCAAGTATAGAACAAAACACAGCAAAGTTAACACAAAGGCAAGTATAGGCGAGACAGAGCACAAGACTTATCTTGCTTTGACGGCAGGCCGAAGATGAATGACTTATAGGAAGTTGACACTGGCTTCTTCCGGGGCCGGAAGTGGGGTGACATCACGTGACTGTCTTATGACTGCATTGGCCACGGAAAAAATTCGGCCTGACAGAGCTGGCTAACTGCCGTTGA